>PVKA01023867.1:0-35022 GCA_004027165.1 Ctenomys sociabilis
GCTGGCATGTGCAGGTGTGTACAGGTGTGAGTTGGTGTGTGCAGCTGTGGAGCTGGTGTTTATGGGCATGAACTGGCATGTGCAGCTGTGGAGCTGGCATGTGCAGGTGTGTACAGGTGTGAGTTGGTGTGTGCAGCTGTGGAGCTTGTGTGTGCAGGTGTGAGCTGGTGTGTGCAGCTGTGGAGCTGGCGTGTGCAGGTGTGAGCTGGTGTGAGGCATCGGGAAGCTTACCACAAGGTGGTGATGTCGACAGCAGATGACAGCCTTGGCCGACTGCTCTCTGCCACAGGATAACACAGGCACACACACAGGCAGACACATGCACTGTTACTGTTGATTTTGCCTAAACAGAAGAGAGAAAATTCCAAAACCCTGTAAACTAAAGCACTACCATGGACTAGAAAGATGGCAAAGTTTCCTTGGAGGAAGAGAAGAAGCTTGAATGGGAAAGTGGCAACCTCAAATTCCGAGTGCTGACCAGGGCTGTCTTGTAAGCCGTGTGTGGACCTCAGTGCCAAAGCTCACAATCTGTGGAACAGCGACAGCTTTCTGCCTTCTGATGCTGCCCCCAAAGGCCCTTATGCTCAGGTCTCTGGAAGGCCCCTGCTGAGAGTCTCCTGTGTCCTGAGGCCCCGTTTGTTGTGCCCTGTGAGTGTCCATCAGCACCACTGTGCTGTCCTCTGTCATAGCAAGAGCAAGGTAGATGGCCGAGGCTGCTGCTTAGCGCTTCTCCTGCGGGGCCTCCATTATCCCATCCCCCTCTAACCTACTGTCCACAGGAGGTGGGCAGTACACTCACCAGAGCTCTCCTCCCCAGCTGCTCAGTGAGCCAGAGGTGCCCTTGCCCGTGCGACCGAGTCGCATGGTGAGATGAGCATGGCAAGAAAGTGGCAGAGCAAGAGAGCTGTGTCTGTAGTTTTCTGTTCAAAACAGTGCCATGTTCTGTTTAAGAATGATCACACCTACTGCTTCAAAAGAACTTGTGTCAAGTCGCTTTGTAGTTCTTTCGTTTTCTGTCATAAAGATGTAAACTCAGAATAGGAGGGAGAGTGCCAGGTTTTTAGGCAGAACCCTGGAGCTGCTCCAGCTGCTCACAGCGTGATCTGTAGGAGCTGAGTGTCCTATCAAGTGCATCTCATTGCCAAAGGGGGACACATTGGTTATTTTAAAAGGATGTTTAACAAATACGCTGCCTGATTGTGGAGTCTGATGTGAGTGGCTGGGACACAAAGCCAGAGTGCAGCGTAACTGGGGACACACTTGCCTCCCTGCTGTGCGCTGGCCACGCTTGCATGGGACTGACTGCTTTCCAAAGTGACGTACCCAATAATTGCTAGAATGGTATTTCCTGCTTGTAGGTAAAGCACAGCCTCATGACTGACTATGGACATTTTCATGCACAAATCCATTTACTCACATGCTAATTCATTTTTCTGATGAGTGCTGAGGACCCCTGGCAAACCAGTAGTAACTTCTGCTCTTAAAAGGCAACGGGGCCATGGAGCCCAGGGAACAGCAGCACGGGGTGTGTCCCCAAAAGGCTCCTACAGAGAAGCAACCTGAAACACAGGATTCACAGGCCAGGAAAACAGCTCAGTGGCATAAGTGCCTACTGGGAAATGCAGGTCCTGAGTTCAATCCCTCATACCAAAAAAAAAGAAAAGAAAAGAAACAGGTAAAGATTAGGATTCATCTCAGGGAAGAGGGAAGGGACAGTGAGAAGGCCCAGGCACAGAAGCACAGTGTCAGCCACACAAACAGATGCAAGGGGGCTGGGGAGACAGCTCAGTGGAATAAGTACTTTCCTGGCAAGCACAAGGGTCCTAGTTCAATCCCTGGTTCTGAAAAAAAAAAAAACAGATCCATTGGCTCCCAATTCAAGGGTCAGGAGCACAGGACCCAGGAGGGAGACACAGTTGGCTGGACGCACTGAGGGACTGCAGGAATGGGCTCGAAGGCAGCAGGGGTGGCAGAGCCATGCCCTCTGGGACTTGCAGGATGGTGGGAGGAAGGCAGAGCAGTTGTGGGATTTCACAGAACCAGAAGGGACAAGAGGGATCTGCCGTCAGTGTTGCTGTGAGGGTGGAGGGCTGCAGGGCGTGGGCACAGAGCTACACAGCCCAGGACAGTTGGGTGCCAGAAGGGGAAAGCCTGGGGCCCCAGGGGAGGGGGGCAGGGACGCCCTGTGGCCAGGAGAGATGGATGGCCGCAGTGTTGCCGTTAGTGGGGAGAAAACAGATAGGAAGAGAGGAAGGTTGTGTGCGGGACAGATACAGAATCTATCTGGGGCCAGAAAGATGCCTGGCGCTAAAGAGATCCTTCAGCCTCGTTCTTCATCTTGGTGCAGATGAGCCTGCTCCTGGGCTGGATCCAGGTCTGGTGTCTCTGTCCTGGGCTGGGTGTTGCTGGGCTGTTGCTGCCATTAAGAATATGCATGGCATGTTTTATAGGTGTTGATCTATGCATGCCTATTTCAAGTTTAAATTCCAGTCTTGCAGACTCTCTTCAGAGAGGAAGCAGTATATCCACCCCTGGAGACATGAGCCAGCGTCCCACCCCATCTGGTCTCCTGGATGACGACTTAGAATACATCATCGATCGCTCCCGAATGATAGCCCAGGTACCCTGGCTCCTGCTCGAGGTGGCTTTTCTATGCTGGCTGTCATGTAAAGATGGAAAGGGAAAAGCTGAGCAGACACAAGCGTTTCATGAATTCACAACCGTGACCTTATCCTGGTGTGGAAGAGAGGCGCCAGGCAGGTGACACGTGCTCCTGCTTATACAAAGGCAGGATGGCTGTGCAGGTGCGGGCCCAGCCTCTGGGGTACAGCTATGGCACAGGTGACTTCCACAGACCCCCTTCTCCCCGTGGTCTTGGAACAGTCAGGACCCAAAACAGTGCATAGGAAGGGCCCAGCCGTGCTTTCTGGGGCATGGAGTTCACTTCTCTTGTCGTGTCAGTGTAGTGCTGCTGCTCCGCAGGAGTAAGAGTGCCAGCCCGCACACGGGACACCAGTAGTAGCTGGAAGCGTGTCCCTGTCATACAGAGATCTCACATACCCAGCTACCCCACAGGAGTGGCCTGTCCACACGTGGCTGTGTCAGATTTGTACCCTGAGTGTTGGACACCAGGCTGGGTCCATGGCAGGCCTCCATCACAGACACTCAGGCTGCCACATACACCCTGGAGGTACGTGGAGACCTTTGGGCCTTGGGCTCTGGTTTTTGCTGTTTGTCAGGCAATGCATTCAAAGAATTAAATCGAAGTGTTTTCGAGGCGCAGTGACCTAGGGGCAGCTGGTGCGCACTGACACTGGAAAGTGAAGCTGAAAAAGAAACAGGGCCCCCAGGCAGGAGGTAGCAGGCTGACAGACACCTGCACTGGGAGCCTGCGGGAGTGCACTGCAGAACCTCATGCCTCCATACACCTGGCCATGCCCTGGCCTCTGTTGTCTCTTAGCAGCTTCATCTTGCTTCCTGCGGCCCCTCTGAGCCTCAGAGGTTGTGTGGATAAAGCAGGACCCGTGGAGCACACAGGTTGACTGCCTCTTTCAGCTCTGCTGTGCCAATGGCTTCAGACACCCAAGTGAAAATTGGCTCGCTGTCCCGGGTGTCAGCACAGCCACTGCTGCAGGTATTAGCTCACCACCCCCATTGTCTACAACCTTCTCTTTGATGAAAGAGGTCAGTGCTGGAAGGGCCTGCAGAGGTGGGCCTGGCCAGCCAGCTCCGCTCTAAGGCCATAAAGCTGGCTGAAGTTGCATTTTCAGTACTGCCACTGATTTATGAAACAATAATATTAGATAAAACCATCAATGTTGAAGGCTTTTTTTGCATTGCTTTACCTTTTTATTGCTTTCCCATATTTAACATTTTATTTCACTCCATGGTTTTTCTGCTTTAACTGAGTAATACCACATGCAGCCACATCAAGCGAAGGGCCCCTTAATCTACAACATATTTTAAACCGAGGATGTCTTTGTCAATTTTTATAGCTTTTAAAATGTTATTTTCTTAAGAATTACATGGAGAAATTATATTCTTTGTGTTCTAAGATATGCTCTGCTCTTAGAGAGGCTTCGAAGTGATCTCAAATCAATGATGGCAAAGGCACCTGGCGTGCAGGGCCATGCGTTGCACACTGCCCCTGCCCCCGGGCCCCCGGGCTGCCAGGGCTGTGGCTCTAGTGCAGTGGGGGTCCACTCTGTCACACGGGGCCGTGGCAGTGTTCGCCGCCCACTGAGCACTGCGAAAGGTGGTGGCAGCAACTTCCAAGTGAGCTACAGTATGTGCTAGGTAATAATCCTCTTGGTCTGTTTAGTAACGCTGCTGCCATGCAGCTGCGGGCTCTTTGCGGCCTGGTCACCTGTAGTGTGTCCCAGGACATCCCAGCCTTGAGTCCAGACCTGAAGCCTTCACCCACAGGCTTGACTTCCATTAACTCTCTTCCAGCATTCATGTCACATGTTGCAGCCTCTCAGAATTCACCTGTAATGTTGGTGTCAATATCAAAAAGCGGGGAGCGGTTCAGCCATCAGCTCTTAGAGAACTTACTTCACAAGCCTCCATTTCCTGTGAGTATGAAGAGAAGAAAAATGCTGGGCCCCAGTGAAGTCCGCACGCACCCAGCCCCGGGAGAGATGGGTGCGGCTGCACATGCTTTGTGGTGCCGTCCAGTCTTGTGAGAATCAGAGCGAGCAGAGCAAGCAAGCCTGCACACTGAGGAAATTCCTCGCATTTCCAACAATCCCCTTTTCGTCCACCCACCTGACCCCAGAGGCTGCATCACTGTAGTTAACTCAGCCCCCTGTACGTGCAGCAGAGGGCTCACTCTGGCAGTGCTGCTCTCCTCAGAGAAGTAGGGAATGAACACAAGAGAGCTCACACAAATGACGCGGTGAAATCGGTCCTCAGCAGCCAGCCAGTCGGGCACCTCAGTAGGACCCAGCTCTCAGCCGAGGAGCGAGGAGAGCAGGCTCCCCTAGGCTGCCTCCCGAGTTGTGAGGCGCAGTTGTACTTCCTTTGTAGGGTGGGTGGGAGACAGGGTGAGGTGGTGTGAGAAACACACTTTTCCTGGCTTCAGAAAGCGTCTGTTCATGCTTCTCATCTCGTTTCAAATGCTGTCCAATCCAACAGCTTCTTCCCAGGCTCTTTCAGCCAGTGGTTTACAAATCTGTCATCAGGTCCTATGAATAGCAGTGTGGTCACTAGCTTACCTGCAGCTGGGGCCTTCTGCTTCATAACCCATCGGCTCTGTGCTCAGTGACTTCTTGGCTTAAGATGGACCTCTGAGGCCAAGCTGTGGTGGCACACGCCTCGGATCCTGGCACTGCGGGAAGCAAAGGCAGGAAGACCAAAAGCTTGAGCCTGGGCTGGGCACACTGGCATCTTAGTGAGTTCTTGTCTCAGAAGTTAAAAAAAGGGCTGGGGAAGTAGCTCACTGTTAAGGCCCTGGGGCTTATGCACAGGCCGGGCTGGTGCTGACAGCCTGCTGTGGGAAGCCTCCCACAGCCTCAAGAGCCCCAACTATAAAGCTGCTGTAATATGTGGAGCTACGTAGGTTTTTCCTTTTGTAAAAGGTAAACTCTTAACTCAGTGGCTACAGTGTACTGGTCAGTGGACAAAGCCAGCTGTGTGTGGCCAGTAATATCTTCACAAAGGACACCTACACTCACAAGCAGCTCAGTTCCCCAGGACAAGCAAAGAATGTCTGCCACTGTCACCTGTCTTGGGCTTCTATAGTTAAACATCTATCAAATGTAGTAACTGTTTTTGGGTTGTGTTAAAAGCATATGTCCTTGTGAATAAGGTCACCCTGAACAAAAAGTCACCCTGGCTGCTGGGGAGGTCACTTGAGTCAGGAGCTTGCCACTGGCCAAAGGTGGACCTGCCAAGCACATGGCCTGGGTTGGTGCAGAGCACACAGCCTCTGTCCTCACCCCCTGCTTGCTCCGTCCATGCACAGATCTGTCTGCCTTGCCCTCAGGTCCTCTGAGCTGACCTCATCGTCAGGCTGGCTCTGGCTTTTGGTGGCAATGTTGGGCAGCAGCAGCCTCAGCCATCTAGGGTCCCTGCTTGTCAGCCACAAAGGAGGAAGCTCTCCCACAGCTTCACTGGCCAAAACTCCAAAACTGAGCGTTAATGACCTTCCTCTAATGCCAACCCTGTCACAAACACAGGCAGTTCCTGTGGCTTGCCAGGCTCCAGCATGCAGGCCCCTTGATTCTGGGAAGGTCCAGATGCCCAAAGCATCAGAGTGGGAGGAGGGAAGACCACGGAGGAAGGCAGGGAAGTGACCAGGAAAAGGGAAATGTGACGAGGAGTCCGGGACGCAGATGCCTGCAGCTCTGACACACTCTTAGCGCAGCCCTCCCTTGTTGCGTAAGTGTGTGAGAACACCTGGAACAAAGCCAGAAGTTGGTCCGGAAGCCTTGTGCTTATTACAATAATTTTCCAGGGCTGGCCAGATAGCTCAGTGGGCTAAAGTGCCTGCTTCAGCAGAGCATAGCCGGGGTTCGATCCCTGGTGTGCTGTGCCAGCCCTGCCACCAGGGCCCACTGAGACAGCGATTGAGACTGAGTGTGGTGGCACGCGACTGTAATCCCAGCGCTTGGGAGGCAGAAAACAGGAGAATCACTAGGAGTCTGATCTATGTAGTGAGACCCTGTAGACCTTGTAGACCCTGTCCTAAATTCATAAAAAAAATAATAATAATTTTCCAATATTTACTATGACCTGTTTTGCATCTTTACAGTAAACTTTCACAGGGTGAAATCCCCTTGCTCCAGTGCTCTTCCGGTCTGAGGACAGAGGGTGGTGGGGAGCAGGCTCAAGCTTCATTAATAACAACATGAGCCGTTTGAGGCTTTCATTTTCATTGCTTCGGGGCACATCCATGTATGATTAATAGGAATCAGCAAGGGATGATGTTAGGAAGTGGCTGCCAGAAGCCACGGAGGGGATTTACACGGAGACTGTATTTATTACATGGTAATAGTGTTACTACGGATGGCGAAACAGTGGCCACATTAGGGCTCACTAAACTGGTAAAAATCACGTAGCGTTAATGACCTGGAACCCGGCCTGGTAAGCCCGACTTGGCGGTGCATGGGAGCTAGTGTGAGACGTGGGGCCTCAGCCTGGCCCCTCGGTGTGTGGCCTTGGACCTGGCTTGGGCCTGGCTTCTCCGGGATGCAATTCCTGCACACACAATTGGTAGTAAAATGCAGGTGCTGCCCAGGACCTGGGAGCTGAGTGCGCCGGCGGGGTGCAGGCTGCTGTTGCTCTCTCCAAGCAGGGCTCAGGCCCAGCTCCCCCTCCTCCACGGGACCCTGCAGCCCCTCTTGCCAGCCCCTTGGTTACCGCTGGCTCACAACCGTGGTGTTCACTGAGGCGCACTGTAAGGCCATGCACTACACAGCTGCAGGGAATACAAGCACAGCTCCCCGGCTGGCCCGGCGCTCAGGGCCCGTTCCAAGCGCGTGGAGGAGTGCCGACCGGCTGCAGCTCTGTGCGGCTTCTCACCGCCGCCTGCATCTTAATTTGGCCTGAACTCGTGCAGGCTGCCTTGGCACCTGCCTGCCTCCCTCAGCTAGCAAGTGCACCCCAGGGCAGCATGGTCTTTCGCTGATCACCGTGGAAATGCGGGTAGGGTGAGACCTGGCTGTGGTGCATGGTTGGCACATCATGAAGCGGCCAGAGAACCCAGTCCAGGATTAAACTTCTTTACTAACCGCTGGATTCTGACAGTGTGGCCGTAGCTCGCCTCTAACCCCTCTGATTCTCCTTCCTTGGCCAGAGATAAAGGAACAGCAAGGCCGATCGCCTCGCTCCCGTCTGTGTTGTGTGCTCAGGCTGGACGCTGACAGCAACTGGAACACTCGATCCCCGGGCAAATGCCCACGAGGGCAGGGGTTCCTGTCGGCGTGCATCCGCAGAGCAGGGTTTGCCAGCGGCCAGGCTGCTGCGTGCTCCGCTCCACTTCCCAAGCTCCCGGAGACGAGACGCAGGGGCCCAGCCAGATGCTGGCTCGGGCTGTGATGTTTTGTTATTGTAAATATTGTATGACCTGGCCCTGAGGGTTTGCTCATCACGTAGCACACTTGTGCTTTATCTCTCGCAGCTTGAGAATTACATTGTGGAAAATATGAAGTCGGAGATGGCACAGATTCAGCAGAACGCAGTGCAGAACCACACGGCTACCATGCTGGAGATCGGGACCAGTCTCCTGACGCACACGGCGGAGCAGACCCGGAAGCTGACGGACGTGGAGACGCAGGTAGGCCTGGCCGCCGTGTGCGCCCGTGCTGCTTCTTCACTGTAGCTCTTCAGCTGCTTCACATACGCAGAGCACAGCTCAGCACAGACACTGGGGAAACAGGTATCTTCACCACGACTGCCTGGCAGGCTGTGCTTGTTGGTTTGGACTTGAAGGGTTGGCATCAGCAGAAGCAGGGGCCTAAGGTGCACCTACATTCAAATCAACACTGCAGTCACCAACCCTGAAGTGATCCGATACCAAAGAAAAACTCATTAGGCTGACTTTATGGTTAGATTTGCACTTCGGACCTGTCTGCATCTCCAGTAATCTGGCTCTCATGGACGAGCGTGTATCAAAGCCACCTAGAGCAGGTAGCTCAGGAGGCCCCAGGGACTTCTTCACTGTTACAGGACGTTGCTTAGAAATACCAATCATGACCATGGTGAAAATGAACTATATAATGATTGCACCAAAGAAGCAAATCTTGCAGGCCTCAGAAAACATTTCTGTTGTAATTATTGTCAGACAAATGTGGGGGGGGGGGGACAACACACTGAGGCCGCGGTTACAGCCTTGTTTGGCCGAGTATTATCACACTAAGCAAGTACAGCTTCTTGTGGTGGGAGGAATGTGGCTTTGTTCTCTTATTTGTGTTAGAGCTGAATGCTTCCCATGTGCTGCAAAATGTTCTCACATGTTCATAAGCCGAGGAACAGTGTCCTGGCCGGCACATTTGAACTCCTGTACATTTCTATCGTAGCTTTTATAACTCACATGACAGAGTTTTGTTCTCCCCACCCCTCTCCAGCAACCTCTATGTAGGGCTGTTTGTACTTTCCTCCCACCTAGGAATTAGCGTGGGGGGAAAACACTCCCAGGGCTAGTGCTGTAGTCTCCACACTGTAAAGGTACATGGAGCCCAAGATTTTAAATAATGAAAGCTCGCTCTGCATCCTGCCCACCAGGAAATGTGAGCTTTATGGAAAATAGCTCAGAAGAGTCAAAAACAAGTTCTGCTCCCTATGTGGATTAGCCACAGTGCATTGTGGAATGCCAGAGAAAGCCTGCTGGACATGGCACAACAACTGTAAGGTGGCCAAAATCCTGGCCACAGGGTCCCAAATCCCCCAGAACCAGCAGTCAGAGGTAGGCAGTAAAGGGAGCTGAACTATGTCCAACTTGAGAGGAGAAATGCACATGTCTTTCCAGCTTCCTCTGCATCTTCAGCTGCCTGTTCATTCATAGCTGTGGAGCTCCAAGCCCTCTCATGTGATGTCGACCCGACGGGTACGCTGTGACTGTGGCCATGGGACCTGTTCCACGAAGGCATGTGCCAGCACTGAGGCAGGGCAACATTCAGTGTGCTTGTGTGGACAGTGATCTTGCAGCCCATGCCCTGTGTTCCATCTGGGATTAGGCTCAGAAAGCTTGAGGGACTTTGCTTGTGCATCCAGGATTCACCATGGTTAGCACAGTTGCTCCCAAAACTGAGTCTGGGACCGTGGTTTCTCAAGCGCCATGGCAGTAGCTCTGTAGGGCATTTCGGTGCCCCGCTTTCACAGGCTGATGATTTAAAGATCAGAACCTCCTGTTCCCAGCCTTCCCTAACCTTCCACATGTAGCTTGATGCAAGGAGGCAGAGCCAGGTTTGCAGTGGTACTGGGCCTGCAGCTCCCTGGCTGGGCGTATGTCTGTGGGGAAGATGCGGCCCTTCCTTCTCATCACCTGGATGGAAGGCCCTGCTTCTCAGCTCCACCCCCTCCATGCTTGAACTGTGAAGAGATGAGTAGCAGCACTGTGTGGGGCCCTCCTGTTGGGGAATCCACCTCGCCTTCCTCAGAGAACTTGGCTTGGAGGCTATCCCGGGACAGACTGTCCTGAAGCCCATGGCAAGACTCAAGGCTGGCTCTGCTCTCAGCAGGTTCACACATATCACCTGCACGGCAGTAGTGAGCCTTGTGGGCAGCTAGTGCCACCAACCTTTGTTTAAAGCTGTGACAACAAAACACAGCTGGAGGGACCTGCAGGTGCAACAGCTGGGGCATTGAGCCAAAGAGCCCTCCCCAAAGCTTCCTCCCTCCTGGCTCCCCTTCCTGCCTCAAAGGCGGCAGGACCACAGAGGGCAGAGCCAGATGTCACACAGCAAAGGCAGCGCAGCCCCAAGATCACCCCAGATGCTCCCTATGACTGATGGAGACACTGCACCGTCCTGTGGATGACAGTGACATTCCACCGCCAATGCCACCCACGGGTGCTCATGACTGCACTGCTGTGACCCAAGGACCGTGGTGCCCTCCTGCTTACCGGTTGTGATAACTACAGGAAGTGCCCGCCAGCCTCCAATAGCTTTTGTAGCGACCTCAGTGTTCAAAGCAGCATTTAGTCCACGTTTAACCACTGTCGTGAGTCCTTCATTCCTGTAACGTCTTTTACAGTCACAGATGCAGTGG
This sequence comes from Ctenomys sociabilis, assembly GCA_004027165.1. Lineage (NCBI taxonomy): Eukaryota > Metazoa > Chordata > Mammalia > Rodentia > Ctenomyidae > Ctenomys > Ctenomys sociabilis. The sequence goes on from PVKA01023867.1 coordinate 10,711, forward strand.
CCCTTGCATCCTGAATTTGGCTAGGGCAACACTCCTCTAAGCAGCGTCTTCTCGTCCAGTGGGTTAGTCACCCATGGAGCTTTCCTTGCAGCCATGAAATGCACCTCAGTGCCCCTCAGCAGTGGGCTATGGAACTGACTGAAGGAAGCTACAGGGACTCAGCTCTGAGATCCATCACTGCCGGAGCAGAGATCGAAGTCCCCTGGGCCACCCTGGGCAATGAGCCACCATGGCAGCTCTGCTCTGCTCTGCTCCTGGGAGCTACAGCTCTGCTGATGCATGACCCAGGCTGAGGGCTCCTGTCGGCCACAGCTGCCTAAAGACTGGGGCCGCAATCTGCCCACCTTCTTTCCTTTCCTCCTCTGGCTTCTTCCATTTACCCTTCACAAATGTTTCCCCTGAGAAATGTCTCACAGGCCTAATTCCATTTTATCATCCGTTTCTTAGAGGAGTCACAAACCAGCAACCCTGTTGTTGGCCATTTCTTCTTGCAAATAAAGTTTTATTAAACAGGGTTATACCCACTTATTAATGTGTTATCTCTGCTTTCTCAGGCCAACAACTGCTTATAGCAGAGATGGTCCAGCCAGCCTGAGGTATTCACTATTTTTGTGGGAAAACCTGCACGGCCCTTGCTTGTGGCTGTGTCCTCCTAGTGAGCAAGGCCTGTTATTGCCTTGTTCTGTTCTGCTCTGCCATCATTAAGCTTTAAGCCAGGACCTGATATGTTGTTAGCTCCATAAGTTTTGTTAAACAATGAAATTAATCATAATCCCTTATAATGTGTAGATTTTCGTGAACTGATTCCAAGCTCACATAGGCCGAGGATCACATGTTGGTGGCATTGGGTGGCACGGAGTGCTTGTATTGGTCAGCTGCCATGGCCAGAACGACACCCGACCCTCAGGCTTGAGGAGGGAGGTTTACTCGGCCCAGGATCTCAGCGGCTCAGTCTGTGGCCAGCCAGGCCCAAGGCAGAATCGTTCAGGCAGACAGAGCGGGGCCTGTTCTCAGGCAGTGGATGCTGCTGTTCGTCGCTCACCCACCTGTGCCAGAGAACTTGGACTGGGTGGGGACTGCCTGGCTCATGCATGGGCTTACTGGCCCAGTTGCTCCAGCCAGTTGGTATGCCTGCAAGAAGCCCCAAGGCCACCAAACTCAACAGAGCCTACTGGGTTAGAGTTGTGTTATTCTGTTAGGATGTATTAAGATAGGATGAGGCTATAATAAAACCAAAGACCCATTCCACAGAAGTGTAAAATGTCACACATGCTAAGTGTGGTATTAATTACATATTTCTATATCATGGCAGATGAATAAACATTTTCATAGACTGTCTAAGTAGTCATATTTTCTTATGGTTCCACCAGAACTTTTACAGATGTTTTGTTTTTCAAGTTGTAATAATTTCTTTTAATTTGGCATAGTTGTTCCCTTCTTTCCTCCAAGTTAGACATTTTTAAGAAAATAAGGCCATCATCTGGTAATGCATCTGGTACTGTGAATCTGAGCATTCACAGCGCCCTTTAAGCCGCTGCATCCCCTCCGCCCCCAGCTGAGCGCCCAGCACAGGTGGGACTGGAGCATTTTCCCACCCTTCTGCTCGCAAGCTGCCCCATTCTGTTCCTGGACAGGGCATGCATCTTGAAAAGGGTTCCCAGGTTCCTTCTTATAGGAGGGGACAGAGGTGCAGTGGTTGTAAGGGCCCCCATGAGAGAGGGGCTTTAAAATTCCTCCAACTCTTTCTTGCCTGAATACCCTCTGTAGAGGGTGGAGAAGGGGATGCTAACCGAGCTGCAGGCTGACCCTGTGGGGAGAGCTGGACACAGCCGGGGCCTGGCCAACAGCTTGGGTCTGCGGGACACCCCAGGGGTGAACGCTTACTTCCAGAGGACACAGGTTGTAGACTTGGGAGGGTGAAGCCCTCCCATCATCAGGGCAAGGGATGCCCCAGTGCTCTGGCCCCTGCCTTTTCTGGAGCTCCACATAGAACAATAGAGCCACGCCAAGTCTTTCCTGGCTTCCTCTGAGCTGCAGGCTCTCCCCAAACCTGTTTCCTCATTTCTCAAGTGGGAATGACAACTTTGCCTTATGAGGGATGGTGGGACATGGGGGGGAGTGGCATGGTCCAACATGATCCATGACCCGTGAATGTGTGGTCATGAGTGTGCCTAACTGTGTCCTGCCCAGTCTGGACAGGTCATCTGACACCCCATGGGTCACTCTCCATACCCACAGTACCTCAGATCTTGTATAAATACCCACTCCACACTGGGAAACATTGGAGATTAAATACAGATCTGGCCAAGTAGACTACCCCATGCATTCAGAACATAAAAATTAAAGATGAAGACAGGTTCAACATTCCAACATTCCCAGCTGCAACTTCTACTTCAAACTAGTAGCATGTAGAAGAAACAGATAAAGCCGTACTTGGTGGAATGAACACTACATAACTAATTGCTCTTGGGGAAATATTACTTAAGGACAAAAGCTAAACAAAAACTGGTTGTTTTGTGGTTTATGATTTGTGATTGAAACTGGAAATATATTTATCTTTTATGTTAAGGTACTAAATCAGACTTCTCGACTTGAAATACAACTGCTGGAGAATTCCTTGTCAACATACAAACTAGAGAAGCAGCTTCTTCAACAGACAAATGAAATTCTAAAAATTCATGAAAAAAACAGGTGAGGATTGCTTTCTTCAGCACCACATATTCATTTATGTCTGTACCAACTCTTTAGAAAATGAAGGTCAAGTTAGTTTACAAAGAAGAACTACAACTGGGGATGGTGGTTATGCCATAGCCCCAGCACTCTGTGAGGCTGAGACAGGAGAGTCCTGCATTAGAGTCCAGGCAGGGACCTAGGAACTTGGCAATAAAATAAAGCATGGAAAGATGCCAGCACTTAACTCAGTGTGAAAGCTCTGGGTTTAATTCCCAGTGCTGGGTGAAAATAGAAATGTAGAGGCAAGTGAACAGAAAGGAAATCTTGGGGCAAATAGCAGAAGTGCAACAATCCGTAAGTGCTGCTGCTTGCACTGGGGATACTTGCTTGCCAGAACACCATTCATTTCTCCAGTGTTCAGTTGTTCCAGTCCTAACATACAAAAACCAAACAATTTGACCTGCTAAGTTTGGTGACAGAAAATACTGACATTTTTAGCAGAACTGAAATTCATAATAAGAGCAAATAGTGCCTTGAATGGTCGTGTAGCTCACTCTGCAGCCTTTAGGAGATAGACAATGGCAGAATGCAAGACCTTGCTCTACAGAGACCACAGAGTCTTAGTTGCTCTTTGCCTGTAAAGCCCGTCAAGAGGCTCCCTGCCTTGCTTCTCACTCCAGGCCACTGACTCGGAGCCAAATGAGCTGCTCAGTGAGCTGTGCGGCGGTGGCCACGGCTGGGTGTTAGGGGCCAGGCATCCTCTTGGGTGTTGGGGCGATGGGGCCACATGCAGGTGGACAGCTCAGCGGGAGCACTGGCGTTCCCAGTACCGGACTCTGCGCCTGATGGCTTCTGATTGTATTTAATTTTGCTCTTCGGAGCGTTTGGGTGGCTTGACCTTGAGCCCCAGCTTTGCGCGCTGGGGACGCGTGTTGGTGAAGAGCCAGTGCAGTCCCACGGAGCCCGAAGTGGCGCCTGCCTGCTGCACACTGGGAGGCCCGGAGCCTGCTGACTCCCACTGCCTGTCAGAGGCGGAGGGGGCTTGGGAGAGGCCACGGTCGCAAGCCTGAGGGGACTCCTGGCTTCCTCCCTGTCGGCCTTCTTCTCTTCTGAGCTCACACGCGGCCTCTCCTATGCGCCACCCACAAGGGTTCCCAGCTTCACGCCGACAGTGACCCTCAGTGCCAACCGTGGAGCTTCAACATCAGCACAAAGACAATAAGCCTGGCTGTCGCCTGGATTATGACAGGGCCGCCAGTGTGCTCTGACGTGCGCTGCTCTTTTCTGTTTGTTTAGCCTTGATCGGTGTTGTGGGGCAAACTGTGGATGATAAAGAAACTCGGCAGGCCTGAACCCGGTGAAACGTCTGGGGTGGCAGTGCCGTTGAGCGCGCATGCGCCCTGCAGCCTCCGGTCCTGGGTCTACGCGCGCGCGGATGCGCGCAGCTCACTCCTGACTTGGGTCAACCAAGCGAGCCCCATGCGCAGCGATATACTTCAACTCTATTGTGGAAACACTGCAGAATTAATAGCACAGGAAAACTTCAGTTTTCTGACTCATTTGTTTTTAGGATTATATAAATAACAAATTTTTATGGAAAAAGGAAAAAATATGCAATGGAAAATTAAAAAAAAATCTCACCATAGAAACCTGAATATTTTGCTGAATATTAAAATATAAATATTTTTTCATGTTGAACTGTATACATTGTTTTACAGCCTTCTTTCTTTGGAGATGGACTTCTAAACATCAGTGACCTGGTCCTCCTCAGGGTGTCCCCAGGCAGCTTCTCTCCAGCTGAGGGACACAGGAGCCTGAAGGGACTTTGTCCCCTCCCTGCCTGTTCTGTAGCTGATGTGCTGTTGCCTGGCCTCCATGTGACACTTTAATTCTAATTTAATTTTGAATTTTTACTGTTTCCAGCATGATGTCTGACACCTGGGACTCATTCCTGTCATGGGCTTATCACTAAAATGTTACAGTTTTAAAGGAAGCTGATTAAGAATTGTTTTCTCTGTTCCATTAATAAAACTGAGCCTGGGCAGCCCTCAAGGCCCCTGGGACCAGTGGAAGGGTCTCCTTGCTCTGCACCCTCTCAACCCCCTCCCATGGAATTGCAGGCTCTAGAGAAAAGCCAATGCTTCCAGCAGACACAGAGTATATCAGTTTTTATTAGTGCTAGCTTTTCAGAATTATACCAGTACTACCATTTTCAAATAACAAGCATCTTCCAAAAGAAGTTTGGGATCTAGTTTTGCTTTGAAATTCACTCCTGTGCTCCTGCTCTGCTGGCTAAATCTCTCCCAGAGACATGAGTGACTTGAGCGACGGCTTCCCCCTTGCCTGGACCCACCTTTCTGCCCAGGAGCGGGGGCTGCAAGCCTTCGGCTTGCTTGCCAGCATATTCCGAACCTCCTGAAGAAGTGTTTCTTTTTGCACAAAGCCCAAATGCCCACGTGAGCACAGCCCATTTTGCTCTTCTGCTTTCTGTTGCACTTCTCCACACGCGCAGCTGCAGGAGTCCCTCGGAGCATCTGGCAGAACAACAAAGAGGCTCCATGCAAGGGGAGAGCGGCCAGAGCCAGCCTGCATGCTGTCGGCAGTGTGAGGGGGTCCTCATCCTCCAGACCCGCTCTCCCGCAGACCTCTGTCCTTGGTGTGTGCACGGCCATTCCACACGCAGGCCTCCTTGCGTGGAGGTGCAGCCTGCCTTCCCAGTTGGCCAGCTAGGAAACCTGGATGACTGGGTCGTCCCAGCAGTCAACTGCGTCTCCTCCCAGACTGCAGCCGTGTGGGGAGCATCGCTCCCCGCTCAGCAGGCCAGTTCTCCCATGTCTGCCACCTCTCTGGAGGAGTGAGGAATCTTTTATGGGTGCACTGTGCTGCACACAGGCAGAGAGGCCTGCTGATCCACACCCTGACAAAGTGAAGCATCCATGCTTCATCCCCCGAATGGCCTCAAGCCCCAAGCAGGAATGAGACCTGACCTTTGCTGTACCGTTTGTTTTCTCCACTATCCAGTGGGGTGCTCTGGGAGCCTTCAGGTTTGCCATCCTCAGGGCTCTTTTCCCTTTGTTGGATGCTGCCCTGACCTTAAACACGGCTTTGGCTCTTACCTTAAGGAAAAGGCAGGTAGAATAGGGGTCATAACTTGCTCCTGTAACTGAAACAACATAGCCACGAGCCCATGTAACCAGAGATGTCGACATTTACCTTGTTCACAGGGTGATAGGGTGTGAACCAGGCAGTGGTGGCTGCTCTCCTGGTGGCCTCACAGGGCTCCAGGGCTTCTGCTCAAAGGCCACAGGGAAGAGGTGCGAGGGCACAGAGCTTGTCATGTGCAGTCCCTGCCGGGAGATCCTTGTGACCTGGGCTGGGCCGCCTGGCCAGGCACCTGCCAGCTCTGCTCTGCCCTGCCCCACATGCCCCAGGCTCAGCAGGCAGAGGGCGGCTCCAGGAGCCTCGCAGCTGCAGCAGATATGCAAGAAGGAAATGGGTGCGACACGCCTATGCATGTGGGCACAGGAGATGGAGTCTGGGGTCCCAGCCCTCAGGTGACTGTGCAGTGTGAGGGCGCGGAATCGTCCAGGCTCTGCTGTAGGAGATGCAGGTGGCATGCTCTCTGGTGCCCTGGCCATGTCTGCCACATGCCCTCTGCCCCTGGCTCCACGCTCACAGCCCAGCCACCAGCTGGCCCTCACAGGGGGCACTGCTCTCTGCCAGCGCTCAGACACCCTTGCCCTTGGTGAAAAAGCAAGACCTAAGTTAGAATTCAATTCTAGTGATTTGCTGTATTAATGGGTATAAAGATCTCTTTCCAAGCTGTTCTCTCAGCACATACAGATACAAATTCGTGCAGGGCAGACGTGGCTGTTTTTGGCCTGGGCCTTCTGGTAAGGGAGAAGGCCACACTAACAGTAGGCTGATGCTCGTGGCCACCAGGTCTCATCCTTCTTACAGCTGCAGCTATGGAAAGTTACTCAGTTAATTAATTTTTAATTGCACTTCAAGATACCAAATAATGTCTTACAAAGTAATTGCTCCACTGGCCTAATTGAGCATTAATGTTTTAGTAATTAATATGCTCAAAGAAATAAAAAGTTAAACCATAGTCATTTTAAGTAAAGCTTTCCTCCACTTGATAGGTTCCTTAAAAAATTCTAAGTTAATCCCTTCTAGCTTCTAGCATTATAGTCATAGTGTGTCCCAGAGGCCAAGACAGGTATCTGCTGAAATGCTTCCCCCAAATAATGGCCCTAATGACCACGTTACTTTTCTTTGTGTAGAAAATTATAGGTTAGTGGCTGGCTGTGTAGCTCAGTGGACCAAGCACTGGCTTAGGCAAACACAGGAACCAGTGTTCAATTCCTGGCTCTGCACGCTGTGCCAACCCTGCCCTCAGGTGTGCTGAGCCAGTGATGGAGTCCAGGCACATAGTGGTATGTGCCTGTAATCCCAGTACAAGGGAGGCAGAAATCAGGAGGATCACTATGAGTCTGGGCTGTGCAGTGAGACCTTGCACAAAAAACTGGAAAATTAGAGTTTAGATTCCAAGTATGTGAGCATGTAGATTCCTCAGTTTTAATTTTATAGGTCCTTATGTCTTTATAAGCTAGATATGCAGGAACTGTTGCACATGGAAAATACAAATGTGAGCAGAGTGGTGAGCTCCAGGTCAGCCCTGACACAAGGGCTCGGAAGAGGCATTTGCTCGGGGGCCGTTCTGCGGGAACACACCAGCATCCAGAGCTGTCAGGTGGACCTGGATATCTGCATTGAGAGCAGGCAGGTGTGCAGGACAGAAGCAGCATCCGTGGGAAACACTACCAGGCGTCTGCTTAAGGACTGCAGTGCTATGCACGTACTGTAATCAGGTTGTTTTTTTAAAGATGAATCAAATAATGAAATGCATTCCCCCCACTCCCTTCCTTATAAACATAGCACCTGTGGGCTGCTTGATGGGAGCCTTCCATTTCCCTTTCAGGATTTCACACAATGAAGTGAATGGCATAAGCATTATTTTTCTGCTAAATGTCAGTAACCTCAGGACCTTAATGCATTGGGACTCTCAGGTCTGTCTCTGATCCTTGTAGTCTGCAGGCACTGGGCACACTCACAGGGATCTCTCACCATTTGTCCTAGGCCCCCTGTGCCATTGGCCCCACTGGCTATGTCCAGGCTCATATGTCCACCTGTCCAGCTATCACCTACATGAGCCCTGACTCAGAGCTCTGAAATGCGAGACCTGGGCTTGTCTAGAGGCCCCATCCCCTGTGGAGCTATCCCTGATAGGGGATGATGGCGCCTGCTGTTCCCACAGCCACCACACAATCCTTTGTCTCTGTCTACTCTTGGAAGACACAGCCTGGAGCCTCAGAGCAGCAGTTCTAAGGCCACGTGGCCCAGACGCCCTTTAATCCCAGCTGTAGCTGAAGGTCACATGCTGCTGTGCAACTTAGCCTCTGCATAACGCAGCTCCCAGTTCTAACACTGCAGATTGTCACACTCTTGTGGCAGCCACACAAGGCAGGTTGATGTGACACCTGAAGCATACCTCATCAGCCACAGCCAGCCGGATTTTTAAATCACAAGAAAATTATGCACTCACTTTTCTCCTTCTGAGACCTCTTCCCATGTCTACGTTGGTGGGTAGTGATGAGCACAGCTGCCTTACGGGACCTCTTCCCGTGTCTACATTGGTGAGTAGCAGTGATCACAGCTGCCTTCGGGACCTCTTCCCATGTCTACGTTGGTGGGTAGTGGTGAGCATAGCTGCCTTCCTTGACCTCTTCCCGTGTCTATGTTGGTGGGTAGTGGTGAGCACAGCTGCCTTCCGGGACCTCTTCCCGTGTCTACGTTGGTGGGTAGTGGTGAGCACAGCTGCCTTCCGGGACCTCTTCCAGTGTCTGCGTTGGTGGGTAGTCGTGAGCACAGCTGCCTTCCGAGACCTCTTCCCGTGTCTGCATTACTTGTATAGTAGTGAGTGCAGCTGCCTTCCAGGACCTCTTCTCGTATCTGTGTTGGTGGGTAGTGGTGAGCACAGCTGCCTTCTGGGACCTCTTCCCGTTTCTGCATTACTGGTATAGTTGTGAGCGCAGCTGCCTTCCATCCTGACCAGAAGCACTAGACCTGCTTCGCTGTTGTCCCCTGCTCCAGCTGTCATGAAAGTGTGCTTTTCATGTTTCTCTTACTTTTAAAATTCTTACTCTTGATGTCAAGAAACTAATCAGTCCTTTATCTTTTGATTCCTGGCTTCCCCATCATATTGACTTTATTCTGATTTAGTCATATTTTAAACAACTTCGAATATGAATTACAAAAAAAATTGAATTAGCAAAAAAATGTGACTTCAGATTTTGAAAGAAAGAAAATATAGTATTCAAATTAGAAACATGAAGTATAAATTTAACCCAGACTAAATAGACTTCTGTTTAAATCGGGTGAGAGAAGCCAGCCTTCATAAAGCAGCTTTTGTAGTGTACATTGATGCTATGTATATTAAAAATAATGAAAAGCTTGAACTGCTTCTAAATAAGTTCAGACATATAAAAACAAGGCTTTTTATGCTCAACATCTTCCTCCTTTTGAGGAGCTACATTTACACCTATTCTATAGGGGTCCCCTGTGACCTCATTGGCCTCTATTTTAAGAGTTATTGAGGGAAACGCCTTGAGAGAGACCAGCATCTCCGTGACAGCTTTGAGACTTGCCCAGAAATCTAAAGCATTTCCAGTAGGATCTGTGTGAAGCACGGACAGGAAAATGCGGGGGAGTCAACCTGAGACCTGGGAGCGCCCTTGTGTGCCCAAACTCCAGACCTTGCACTGAAGTTCAAGCCCTAGATTAGTTTGTTTACTTTATTTTTCATTAAAGTGCACCTCTGCTGCAGAGCGGAAGCGAAGTGCCAGATTCCTGTGCATGTCTCTTCTCAAAGTGACTCCAGAGAGATGGGAAACGGGAAGTGCTGACAGTCCTGTGAGAAAGCCTGTGCAGGGGCCTTCAGCTCCTGCTGCATAGACCCAGCGCCCCATAGTCATATTTTAAACATTGCTCTCTTGAACACTGGTTCAGAAAATGTGCCTTCACCAAAAACAGATTATTTAACCTGAGCTTCCTCCAAAGTTGGTAAAGGGACTCTCCTATAGCCTAATGAAAATGTACCACATCCTCTCTGTACTACAGTGTAGTGGAGCTCTTTAAAACCCTAGTACTTATGCTTAATATCTGCACAGTTCTGAGTACGATATTTAGATATTTAGCTATGTGTATGGGCTTGTGATATGTACTCAGTTTTATTGTACATATCAAAGGTCATGAAGATTTTTAAAGTGCTACTCAACTATAGCTGTACTTTACAAAGATATGACCACAACTAGCCACAGTATACAGACTTTTTGGCTTTGGACTTTGGATTCTGACCATTTGGAAATAACAAGGAGGGAGGGCTGACTTCCAAAGCAGATCATAGCCAAGGGGTGGGAAGATCAAAGAAAAGTCTTTTAGAAGCCAAGTATGAAGAGAAGATAAATCAGAGGGGCAAGTGCTGCCAGAGCAGACAGAAGAGTCAAGAAGAGACCAGTCTTCCTGAGAAGTCTCAGAAGCTGTCATTAGTACAGAAGATCTGTGCAGTTAGTCAAGCAGCACGGGAGCAAATGGCTGGGAGACCTAATGAAGAGACACAGAGATGGCATGGAATGACCTGCCATCCAGGAAACTGTGCGTGCATGTGTTAGGGGCTCCAGAGCGGCAGAAGCAATAGGAAATATATGCATGAGGGCCTTCTTAGGCCAACTCAGGACCAGAGGTAGGAAGCCTAGGGTGTGGATGGGATCAGAAGAGGCCAGCCAGAAGCTGTGGCAAGGAGCTGGGAACCGCGGAGCTGCCAGACCAAGGGCGCAGCACGTGCAAGAGCAGAAGCTAGGAAGATCCATGGGGAGGTGCTGCAGGGATTGCAGGGCGGGAGGCCAGAGGCCTGAAGACCTGCTCCCAGGGAGACAGACCCTTTTAGGGAGTTGGGGGCTGTACAGAATTCTAACATCCTTTGTGCATTCCATCCAAGCCACATGCTTATCTGTTGGTGGCACCCACCTCTGGGGGGACGGTCTTTGCCCTCTGTTTGCCAGCTTCTGTGTCACTCACTCACAGACACACCCGTCTGTATCCTTTGAGGCTGCTAGGTGGCTTTTACTCCAGTCAGCTGACCAGCTGTGGCCCAGGGACCCCAGGCAAAGGCCCCATGACAGCTTTCCAGTTTCTCGTGGAAGCCACAGACCACTTCTTACTTTGGTAATCTTGCTTCTTCTGGTCGCGTGAACGTCTCTCCTAAGGTGACCGCCACACTGATCTCTTCTGACACCTCCTGTCACGGCACATTACAAGCTGCCAAGGAATCACAAGAATCCCTGTGGTTTCTGCCTTGCACATGTATGTCCCTTTCACTCAAGGCGCAGGAGTCCTTGGTTCCACATGGAGCTGTCCGGATTGTTTCTTCAGGCACCAGCCTAGTCTGATTAACTTCCTGCTGTAGTTCAGGTCTCGAATGTTCCACACTGCCCGGTGATAGCAGATGGGGGCTTCGGGAAGGTGATCTGGTGACCAGTATGTTTGGCTTGGGATTAAGGCCTCCCATCAGTGCAGCTGAATGTTTTGTTAGTTGGGGTCTGGTGAGAAGAGCTGGCCCCGGGAGTGTGATAGAGAGTGCAATGCCTCCAGCCCTTCCATAGCCCGCACTTCCTGTCACCCTGCTGCTAGCAATGCCCCTCTGCACAGCCTGCGCACCACCCCGGTCCATACGTGGCCTGCTGGGCTGGTCCTTCAGGAGCTGTGAGCCAGAATGAACTCCCCCTTGCAGTCAGGAATTGCATGTTGCTTCAGAGGTAGTGACTGCGACTCTTCCGCTTCCTGCTCTTGCTGCTTTCCGGACACACTACAGGGAAACTAGCAGTCCTCCCTCTCTTAGTGTTGCATCAAGTAGCAGCTGTCTCTGAGCACACAGCCTGTGCAACATGAGCACCCAAGTTAGAAGGGGGAAAATGCTGATAGAAAAATAGGGAAGGATGTGCTTCGTCGGCAACTGAAGTTTCTAGGCTTCCTGCCTTAAATTTGAGATTTTTCTCTTGAAAATTCCTTAATGTAGCAATAATGTCATTTTATATTTTGTGCAATCATTGGCATTTAGTAACTAACGAAAGAAAGTTAAACTAAAACATGACATTTTCCAGACCTGCGTGTTACTTACTGATTAGAAAAATCGAAAGCATAGTCTTGTCTCATTTCAGGGAGAATGAACTCAGGACTCTTTATCCAGTGTCACACCACCAGAGCTTCCAGAAGTGGCCTGGGCATGTTGCTCACCTCCGCAGCCCACGCAGGGCAGCCTGGCTCCTGCAGCGCACAGAGGCTTTTCTGCACACTGCTGGCTAATTTGGTGACCACACCTCTGAACGTTGTTCCAGGAATAGGAACAGTGAGCTGAGAATGAGCTGAGACACCAGCTGTAGGTGTGCTCAGACTGGAGTGCCGAAGGGCAGACGCAGCCCAGACAGCCTCTCTTCTCCCTCAGCAGTTGTGCTAATCATTTTACCTGGACTGAGCAATGCAGAGGGCATTCTGAACAGCAGAAAGCAGAGATGCTTATGCTTCTGTTTTCTCCCCATCTGCCTGCCTGGCTCTCCTCCCTCCCTCCCTGCCTCTCCCTCTGTTCCTCCTCCGTCTTTCTTTCCTCCCTCTCTCTCCCTCCTCCCTCCCTCCCTCTGTCTTTTCCATGACTTTTCTAGAAACAACAAGCCATCAATACAGAAGAAAATACTGGAAGGTGATGAGTCCTACCCATCCCTTGGTGATATTCCCTTTCATCTTACTCTTTTTCCTTGCTTATGTCTTTCATTTCCAAAACAAGCAAACAGAAAAGGCTTCAGAGGTGTGAGCAGCCGTCTCATTTTCTAAAGATCAGTCCAAGCTGGGAGTTCTGCACCATCAGCCCGTCGCTGTCTGGTGGAGGCGAGGCACTCCAGCAAGAAGTGCGGCGTAAGACACAGAACTTCCTGCCTGGGCCTCAGTGTGGGGTTTCTCTGTGACACTGCACACTCCCAGAGGTGCTGTTGATTAGCAGGGCTCTGTCCGAGACCTGGCCTCGCCTTGCTGAGCAGCACTCCTGTGGAGGATGGAATGCTCAGCAGGGACCTGGGTGCTTGGGGCCCTTCTCAGCTCCTCTCCCTCTGTCAACCATGTCAGACCACTCATGCCCAGAACATTGAGTCGAGACATTTGCCTCTTCAAACCACTGCATTGTGTAATTAAGCACCAAACTTAAAACCCTCCTGAGTATTTTATTTTGAAGACATATAGGAATGATTCAGTGGTGTATTCCTCCAAGGTAAATTAAGTTCCTGTTCTTGTAATTTCATTTGAATAACACCTTGTAAACTAAGGGCTGGATGAACCTTCTGGAAATGGAACAGAGGGGAGTGAATAAGCCTGTGCCCTGAGGAACACCAGCGTATTAGTCACTCCATAAAATGCAGGCAGCTCTTATTCCAGAGTAGTGATGCCCTGCACTGCTGCCCTGGGCTGGTTCAGGGAACCCGGTCCAAAGCACTCTGAGGGAGAAGGGCTGGCGAGGTGGCACGCCTGGGGGGCAAAGCACCCCACGCTGCTCCGAGACCATGGGCCTGGTCAGCAGGGCCCTGCGTTTCTTAGACCATGTGCCCAGTGTGTTAGGAGCTTGGGGTGCACTGCCTCATGCCAAAGCCAGGTTGAGCAGTGCACAGCTGCAGTCCCGTCTCAGGCCCCGAGTGACTGCATCTTCCCAGAGGCCCCTTTCTGGTGCTGTGTGCTCATGTCTGCGCGGTCTTCCCCAAGCCTGCAGAACTCTTGGGCAGTGTGGTCCATGTTACCAGAGGCCCAATTGCATGAAGCAAAGTAAGATGAAAAATGGTTTCTAGAACTTTTCATATTTTTGTGAACTATTCTATTTCTCACTGACCCCATTTTTCCTAGTAAAAGTTATATCACAGCCTTTTCAGAGTACACTTTTTTGAGTCTAAATCACTACACTGGATAGAAGATACATCCCAGAAATAAGGCATAACTTGGGAGGTGGACTCTGTGCTGGGAGCTGACTCCACAATTCTTTGCATAGGGAACTCCTACTTTAAAACTATACAACCCTTCAGTCTCTCTGATGAATGCATTCATGGTAAAATACCTAATTTAAATTTCTAATCCAAAACTCAGGAACTAGTTGAACTACTGTGTATTTTCTGCAACATTTTAAAGCTGAAGTGTTATTTTCACTTCCTTGTAGTTTGTTAGAGCACAAAATCCTAGAGATGGAGGGGAAGCACAAGGAGGAGCTGGATGCCCTGAAGGAGGAGCGGGAGAGCCTGCGCGGCCTGGTCTCGCGCCAGTCACACGTCATCCAGGAGCTGGAGAAGCAGCTGAGCAGGGCCACCAGCAACAGCAGCCTGCTGCAGAAGCAGCAGCTCGAGCTTACGGACACTGTGCGCAGCCTCGTCAGCCTCTGCTCCAAGGAAGGCGGTGAGCACATGCTTCCCATCGCTCTGACTGTGTCGTGCTAGTTCATAGAGCTCACCAAGGGGCGATGGCAGCGCCCTGCCCAGAGCAGCTATGACCTGGCTGTGCTGTGCTTAGCGGTTAAGTGTGCTTTGGGGGGGGGGTGAAGTTGGCCAAGGAACTGTGACATTAGTCTTGACTTGTCAACTTCATTGGATTAAGGGACCCCTGGCAGGTCAGGACAGAGCATCCCTAGGGCTGCCTGCTCCATCCTGGGGGCACGGCCTGGGGGCCTGCATCTGTGCCTGCCTGCTCTATTCCTCCCTGTGTGGCTCCCAGCTCTGCTTCCTGGCCCATGAGGCAAGCACCCTTGCTCTGCAGGGCCTCCCCTCTGGTGCTTCCACCCCGAGCCATCCGACCAAGGTTGGATTCTCCGAATGCAGGAGCCGGATTAAACCTACTCTCCTTAAGCTTGGGTGTCAGCTGCTGTGAGCCAGGGAAGGAGGCTGAGCAGGGCAGCAGGGTCAGAGGGGATCTGGCCCAGCTTCATAGGACCCTGGGCTCCTGGCTCCACCACCGCGCAGGTGCACGCAGCAGCTCATTTGAGCACTCTGCCTGGTGCTGCTTAGCCTGCAAAGCCTACCTGCGCCCTGCTTCCCTTGCACTGGTTGCTGGTTAAAAACAGCCAGTGAATTTATTCTTAGATGCATCTGTGAGGTTTGGTTCCAGACTTATGCTTCTAGCTTTCCAGAGAATGTGTTCATGAGTTTATGAATCCACAATGTCTTTCAGAGGTTCCTATTTTTTTCTTTTATTTGTGATCTTTTTAATCTTAGATAAAATATATTTCACTGTTCTCATGAGTAAATGTTTTATATTACAATGTTAGGCCTCTGACTGTAGGGAAGAAATCAGTCAGTGCTCAAGCCCAGCTCAGAGGAACTGGGGCAGTTCTGTAGGTGCTGTCGTTTTCCACCTCGTGTTGAGTGGCTCAGCCTTGCTTGCAGAAGACAGGCCACACAGCTCTCAGTAGTGAGGACCAAGAAAGCGTGGTTGGTACCAAAAATATGTACTGCGATCCCTTGTCCTTGGCACTATTCAGGGAAGAATTAACCAAGATGGTCAGATTTATTTGGGGCTATATTCACAGTGTTGGAAATTACAAATTTTTCCATCACTGGAGTCTTGAGCCACGTAGGCAAGTGCTGGAACCCCAGGACACCTTGGGCCGCCGACCACCCTGCAGCGTGGGGGGAGGCCCTGTGCACACTGCCTGCATCTAGTGCAGCGCAACAGGGCTCTCTTCAGCACGGCCACTCTGGCACTGGGAGGGGTGACGAGGGAGACAGCACCACTCACCCTAAACCACAGTGCCACCCCGAGCTGCCACCCGTGACCACTCGCAGAGCAGCCCCAGTGTGCACAGTGCCCACGTGACGCCCCTTGGGTCTGCCTGGGCACATGGGCTGCATGAGGACCTGCTGCAGGTTGCAATTCCCTGTGTAGACCAGAGCATGAAGCTCACTCCACCCGTGCTCTGCATGAAGGACGTGCCCCTTTTCTCAGCGGCACCCCATTACTGAGCTGCATCCGTCTAGGCAGCCTAAGCAGGCCTATCTGTGTGTGCTCTGCAGAGTGACATTTTCAAACACTGAGCCCCAGGGCTCCCTTTGGGTGTTCTCAGCAAAGTGACTGAGAAGGGAAAAACCTGCTCTCCGTAGGAGGCTGCCAAGAGCAAGCTGGAGTCCACTGGAAGGGCAGCTGGGTAGGGCTTTGCCAGAGAATTTTAATAGAGCTCAAGAGGATTTAGAAATGAAGCACTAATATGAGGCATATTCATCCTCATATTGGGACAAACACGCTTGGGACAAGATTGGAAGCACATTTTCTCATCATCTAGAGGCTCAGAGCCCATTGAGCTACACCGAGGCATGTGCCTCTGGTGTCCTGCAGAGCTCAGATGTCTCCTGATCACCAGAGTTTGCCTTCCTCTTTGACCGTGGGTATACTGAATACGTCTATGCACTGTGAGCACTACTACACGCTGGGCTCCACTTTGGAGTCCTGCCCAGGGACAGACCAGGAATGTCTTCATTGATGGAACAATTACCATGACAACTGCAAAGCTGCTGTGCTTCCTGCCCACTGAGGCGGGGTGAGGGGAGAGTGACTGCGTCTACTCTATGGCATAGCAGATCCCAGAATAGTCATAGTAATGACAACGGAAGTAATAGCAGGAGTAATAAGACTTAAACTGTGTGATCCTCCAGGCCTGTAGATGACTACTTTCCCTTTAATGATTCAATCTGAGACAAATTCTTCACTAAGCTACCAGATCTGTGCCCTTCAGGGTGCTGCCTGAAGGGCACTAGGTGCTGTGCACTCAGGAGATCGTGCTGCACTTGATTCTTGTTACTCTTTTTTCCTCTTTAATTTCTGTTATGGATTCAAACATAATAAATATTTAGTTTTCTTAGGCCTCGGACACAAGCTTGGATGTGGTGCTCAACAAGGTTTCTGTGAAAAGATTGACCCTGAGCCTGTCGCTACTCTCTCCACAGTCATAGGCTTTGTGACTTTAAAATTAAGATGGCTAGCGGCACAATACTAGATTCAGTATCAGTTACTAAGTGAACTCATTTCATTCTAATTCTAAGACAGATAAACCATTCTTTACTCTATAGCCAAAACTTTAACATACAGATTTATTATTTATCAAAGAATTGTATGTGTTTACTTTTAAGTTTACATATATGGAAATATTCCAAAATCCACAGACCATAATAAGCACATCAAGTTGTCTAAAAATATACTTTAAAAAATTGCCTTTTGAGGCTGGGTCTGCTGCAGTTTGACCCAGGAACCCTGGAGGGAGCCCGGCCAGGAGCTCCCCAACCCGCAAACACTTGGCCACCTTTGTTCTGAGAAACAGCACTCTCTAAGTGCTCTGTCTTCAGTGTGCTCACTGTGGCTAAGCTGAGCTGACTGCTTCGCAGATTTGGCAATTCTGAGTTGTGCTGGAACTGAGCAGTTTACACTGAGGATGGGAGGGAAGTTGGGGACAGTACAAGGGAGGACAGAGGAGGACTGTGACTGCCTATCCCTGGTCAGCTGTGTACATGGGGGTTGGGACATAACACACAGATCGCTTACAGCAGACATCCTGTTATGTGGAAGAAAATAAGGAGGGAGGATGGGAGGGAAGAAAGGAGGGAGAGAAGGAGGGAGGGAGAGAAGAAGGAGAAGAGAGGGAGGGAGGAGGACAGGAGGGAGGGAGGAGGGGAAGGGAGGGAGGGAGGGGGAAACCAGAATGGTTTCAGTGCTTTGGCTCTGCCATGAAAGGAGGGATCAGCTGGGAGCTGCTCCTGCAGCACCAGGATGAGATTCACAATTTACCCACCCATTCAAGAGCCATTCAATAATAGCTCTACAACAACTGCTCTGTTTCAACTTCTCTCCTGCAGGACAAAGATGTTTATACATTTTTATTTAATGTATATTCACGAGGATCCCTTAGTGTGCCAGATACTGCTCTGATCACTGGGAAAAAAGAAAAAAAACAAAACAAAAAACAAACAAACAAAAAATGAGCAGATGTATTTGGCTTCAAGCCATTTAAACTCTGAGGGGAAGAGAACCTGCTCAGGGGCCGTTTGGACTCCAGAACTCAGGGCTCCAGGCAAGGCAGGGCATCAGCCCCTGGAGGCATGTGGTGGGTGGACGTTCTGGTGGAGAGGGTGTGGGGGAAGCCCTGCAGAGGCCTGAGGGAGCTCCACCTGCCTGTCCCCGAGCTTTCCCTGCTTTCTCTCAGTCTTAACCAGATTCAGGCCTCCAGCAATGTCCTTGTCTGCCCGAGAACCTGAGGTGGCTTGTGTCATGGAACTGGGAAGTCGGTCTGGCACCTGAGCGTGTACAGTAGGCTCCAGTGGACACGGAGGCAAGACGCAGATGGTGGGCATGCTGTGGAGGCCCCTGAGCTGCAGGCATGTGTGTGCCCCACTCCTTGGCCTCGACCCCCAGGCAGGCCAGGGCATGACATTGGCATCACATGGGCATCACAAGTCCCTGAGGCCGAGGAGGGGCTTTTTCTCCCCACAAAGTGATGGGGAGTCACAGCCAGGCCCTGAGGACCAGGGTAGGGCCTGCACTCTAGCAAAGCCCCGCAGGGCACTCATGACTCCTGGAATCCTTGAAAGAGATTAAGGCAGGAGCCGTGTACCTGCGGCAGTTTCTATAAACTAAAGCAACAAATCAGAATGGCAGGAAGGAACTTCACTCTGGAAGTAGGATCAGTGCTGCTTGGCTGAGGGGGAGCTCTGAGGTCCTGTGCAGAGGGGAGTTCGTGATGGGTGGGGCAGCTAAGACCAGAGACCAGGGCAGATCTGAGGAAGTGGTGTTTTCAGCGGTGAAGAGGCACAAAGTCCAGTGCTGCTCCAAAAAAACTGGGCAGTGGGGAACTGCATGGCATGGAGAGGGCTGAGAATGGATGGGCAGAGGCAGGATGCAGGGCGGCTGGCCTGGGGAGACAGGTGGGGGCGGCACAGGGAGAAGGCAGCTAGGGCACCGGGGCAGCCCTTCCACAAGGGCAGACCTAGCCCCTGCCCGGAAATTCCAAAGGCCACAAGTGGGCTCAAGTAAGCACTCCCTTCATTTGGTCTGAAGTTGCAGCTGACAGCTGAAATTTAAATGCTCCCCACCGTCCACTGGGCTAAAACGTCTTGCTCGGAGCAGCCATGACTGTTGTTCCACCTCCTCCGGCCCCTGCAGGGGAGTGGAGCTTTTGCTCCCCCTCGGAGCTGTCACCATCTGCGAGGAAGAGACCTCCCACTGGGCACCCACTGACCCACAGCCAAGTAGATCATCCCGTCAAGGGCCGATGAGATAGTTTGAGCTGCAAGGTCCTGAGCTAAGAGTGGCTCTAAAAACAGCACCAGCCGGGGAGGAAACTGAAACTTCTCGGCTGTCACACAGATAAACGCTGGTAAAAATGGCTGAGTAAAATACCTGGCTTTTCCTTCACTACTTGTAAAGCACAATTTAACATGAGGTAGAAAGAGAAAAAAGCAGGAATTCATCCTCTGAATGCTGGGTGAATGCTTGTTCCCCTTTAACAGGGGGAAATGCTTTATCTTGAGAGAAAACTGCCTGTCAGACATTCAGTTTCCTCAAAGGGGCCCCACTATCTAGCACTTCCGTTCATAAAACCCCGTGGCTTGGGGGAAAGTGCCTGTTTATTTTTGGAAATAGTATATTTCTCCTTTTTCATGGGGCATGCTATCTGCATTTGAAGAGTGGTAATTTCTCCACGAGACTCGGGTGAGTCGTGGAAAGCAGAACTAATGACAACAAAATGAAAACTAGTGCTGCCCTTGACCTCTGCCACGAACTGACAAGACACCACATCTTTTCGAGAGGACGCGGGCTGCTGGGGTGAATCCTGCAGACTCGGGGTGCGGCTCAGCCCCTCGGACTCCACCCTGGCCCAGCCTCCAGGGCCACTGTGCCCGCAGAGGCCCTCCTGGCCTCCGGGGCTGCCCGGGCGAGCCCCAGCCACTCTCCAGCAAGAGCACAGCTCATGCAGTTGGAGTAGAGTCCAAGCCGTGTTGTGCCCGTCTCCTCCACGCTCCCGTGGGACCGGAGGGCCCAGGGCTGAGACACCTCAGGAGGCTGCGTGGGGGAAGTGAGGACAACTCCAGGCTGCCTCTCTGAACCAGATCCTTCCCATCTCCACTCAGAGGAAATAAGAAGGCGGCCCAGTGACGTTATTCATGCGGTGTACATCTCATTTCCCAGGCAATGAAGGCTTCCCGAATTCCTTACAGTTTATGAAGAAAAAATCAGTAACACTTGTGCAACGGTATCACTGTGCATTTCCCTTTAAATGTACAAAAATGCTTATTTTTAGCATAAAATATTCTTACAAGTCAGTTACAGAACACATTTAAAATCAGTGACAAAATATTTTTAGCTTCCTATGCTAACTCAGAGTTCATGTTCAATGAAGGGTGCCACAAAGTCACCAACTCTGAGGACTGAGGAAGCTCATCCTGATGCACAGGAGCTCCTGCCCCTCTGAGGCAAGCTTCCTGATGGGGTTGTAGCCTGTGGGACCCACCACAGGCGGCTGCCTTGTAACAGACTGATGGGGAGGTTGTACTGCTGAATGCCACGTAGCCACGTGCTCTGTAGAGTGTTGCCATGTCTCTGTGCGAACACACAGCTACCTTTAGGTCAGATTCCACTTCCGAGCCCAGGATGGGTTCTTCTAGGTGGGGAGCTGGAATTTCAGGATCAGTTTGAAGTTCAACTGGCCCTAAAGAGAGTTTCGCCAGTTCTTCAGTCCCTGTGTACATGTGTGCACACGTACACACACATGCACAAAGGTGGGGTCCAACACAGCCAGCCCCTATGGGAGGCCCTAGCCTGCTGTTGCCTCCAGCAGGGATGGAGGTGCCGTGCTTTGTGCCACCCAGGGCCAGGCCTGTGGCTGAGCAAAAATAAGGCAGGACAGTGGAGCTCCAGGGTGACTCTGTGGCCAACACGGGCCTGGTGCCCTGGGGAAGCCCACGTGATGCACCCAGAAGCATCAGTCTACCTGCTCCCTGGCTCAGCCCCACTGCCCTGCCTTGGGTAACATGGAGACCCTGGAGAACCTGGCCGATGGGGGACCCTGTTCAGCAAGTGTATGCCCCTCAAGTGAGGGTACAGCGACACACCTGAGGCAACAGCTGCTTCTTTCCATAAAGCCTAAGTGTAAAGGTCTTCAGGTGTGTAGTTTCCAAATCCAGCTGACAGCTGCTCCCCAAGCTCACACATTGCCTGACAGCTTTTACTTGTCTTTAATGGCCCCTGCTGGAATCAGTCATTTGCCCACCACAGAAGGGCACTGAGCCACGTACTGTCACATCAAGGAGTCCTGTGTGCACCACTGGGACAGCTCGGCCAGGCTGAAAACAGGTTACATTGGAGCCAACATGTGAGGCCCGAGCTGCGGGGAGTCCATGTGTGTCCTGCTTGCCTGCTGGTGACATCCTGAATGAGGATACCGAAGTGCACTGGGTGAAAGTTCAGTGACTGCACAATTGCCACTGTGTAATTTCATTTTGATTTTTGATATATTTTTCTCCAGTCTTGGTTACTTTATATAGTAATAAGCACTGAATCCACATTACCTTACACACACGATTCGTATTAGAGGAGCATCAGAAAATGTACTCAGACACACTAGACTAACTAGTAAAATTCCATCGTATCAGCCAATGCATCATTATTCTTCCACAGGAACAAAGGTGACCTCCAGTGCGAGATTTGTCTGCAGCACAGGTGGCTCTGCAAGCCCAGCTCGACTTAGCTGCATATGTGCTTTACATGTGTGTCTTAATACTATTAAGATCTGGTATATGTGCAGTTACATGTCATGGAGAACAAGCTCCAGATCCTTGGAATAATCCCCATAACTAGTAGTCACTTTTTTTTTGAAAATCACAAAAAATAGTGTGATGACAAGTTTTCTAGATTGTTTTTATCTGTTTCTCCTTTTTGTGGGGAGAAACTTGAATAAAATTACAGCTTTTCCTGATCATTTCATTCAACGTCATCATCGCGGATCCCTGTGCCCGGACACCTGGGCAGGTGCGCAGTGCCCACTGTGCTCCCGTTTGGCCCGCCCTCAAGGCCGTCTCCCTCTCCCTGTGCACCCGCATTCAGCCATGCTTTCTGCTGTCCTGACGCAGACATGCCCACTGCCTCTCACCCCTGCTGACCTCCCCACAGCCCTTCTTTTCAACCTGAGCCCTGCAGGAATCAGTCATCCTGGACCCAGAGCCCAGCTACCCAGGAGTGTGAAGAAAACACACACACACACAGAAATCCATCCTGCGTCGGCAAGACTCACAGCCACTGCGAAGTCCATGGTGGTGTCTCAGACACCTGTGCATTGTGTTTCCGGCGCCTGGGACCAACTTCGGCAGGCTGGTCGGCACGGCCCCCTGAGATGACTCCAGCCTGGACCCCAGCCTGCCCCACTCCATGCTGGCTGTGGCTCCTGAGCTGGTGCGTCTTTGCAGATTCGTGTTCCTGCCGGGGTCCATCTGGTGCACAGTTTCCTGCCTGGGATTCTGTCCTCGTGGCCACGTTTTCCTGCTTACTATTTCTGCCTGTGTCACTTTCTCATGCATCTGACCTCTGTGAGGAGAGTCTGTCTCCATTCCAAGTCCAAGCCTGTTCTGAACTACCCAGGATACTGTGAGGCAAGAGGTCTTTCTGCCTGGGGTGCTGTGGCTGAGACTCGTCTGGTTCCCGTGGAATCTGTCATTCTCAGAGGCCAGCAGCTCAGCTTAGGTCCAGAGGAAGCAGCATTTCAGTTTCCTCATCTGTGCTGTGGTATGTTAGTGAGCTCCCCTGTAACCTGTCAAATCTTAGTCAGCCACCATCTTCTTGGTGGGATTAAAGCAACCATGATTATAGAAAAACCAATCCACCGAATGTGACTCTGTGCCAGCCTCTGAGTTCTGGTGCCCATTACGTGTCATATGCTCTGGTGGCCTTGCTGTGTGGGGCCTGCACACCCAGCTGAGCAGCACAGGATGGGCCATGTGTGCCCGTGTGGGCTTCACCACTTGTGCACCTCCTCCAGTGCAGAGTTAAAATCACAGATCTGGGGTCAAACGCCAGTGCTATGCTCTCCCTAATGACCATGGCGCCAGAATTACACAGGGACTGCCATGGAGCCAGTAACTCAATCCACATGCCGCCCCATGCTTGTGACATACCGGGAAGACACAGATCATTAGCCACATGCAAGGCTTTCCAATGTTAGCAAAGCTGCTTGCTCCTAGCCACATCCGGACATGCACAGGAAGTCTGATGGGGGTCCTTGAGCTCTGGTGCAGGCTGCCAGCCGTCCCTGCTCTCTGGCCAGGTGGTGTGACTCAGTGTGGTCAGCTCCACATTCCAGGAAGCTTCCCAGTTAGGGTTCACTGAATTGAAGTGACCCCAGCCTCGGCCTTGCTGGCCTGCCGGAGCCAGCAGCCTCTCCACCCTCTTCGTGGACTGGGATTGGCAGGCACAGAGGTGCAGCAACACCCGCAGCTGCAGGCTCCTCTCAGGGTGCTTGTTGACTAAGGCGGCCACTCAGAGATGGGTGAACACGCACCTGCCTCTGCCCCTTTCCCTTAAATGACAAAGATATGGCTGTGCAGAGAGGACTGTGGAGAACTGCGCACGGGGACGGCTGTGCATCAGGACTTTCCGCAGGCTTTATGCTTTCTACCAGGCCCTGAACACGGGCTCGATGAGGGGTCCTTGAGCTCTGGTGCAGGCTGCGTCCCTGGCGTCCCTGGCCAATGGAGAGTATCCTCTGGCCCGTCATTCCCAGTGCTCTGCAGACCTGGCCAGTGCAGAATACAAGCCGCAGGTACTACATGCCGGCGTATTGTTGCCGCAGTCCTTAGGTCAGTGGAGAAAGGAGAGCCGGCCAGGAAAGGGCAAAGTGGTTTCCTGCTCATGTCAGCACCCTGGCCACCTCAGCCGGGCTCCTGCCACGCTACTGCATGGTGTGAGCCAATAAATCCTTTTTCTGCTTGGGGCAGAGCTGTGACGGAAGTAGTGTGGGCAGTGGGGGAGCATGTCTGAAGCTTTGAGGGGATTCCTGGTGTGTGTCCTTTAATATAGACGTCTGCTGGCATGCTTTGGTCAGTTCTCCACGTCGTTCTCTGGCAGCTTGTGGTGTGTTGGGAGTCTGTTTTGGTTCCCGGAGTCCGTCCATTCCTACCAATAACAGAAGTATAATCTTCATTGTCTAATTAATTAATTGGGGAGCAGAAGCAGAGGGACAGTGAAAAAGCCCGAGGCGGCCTCATGTTTACACTCATCTTTTTTAGCACATGACAACCAGAAGAGCTACGCTTGGTAGGATGGGAAGATTAGCTGACACGGAATGAATGAAGGCAGGCTCTGTAGTGCGGGCTGCACGGGCAAGGGGAAGCCCGGATCGTGGGGCCCGGAAGGCGGGCGCAGGGGCTCAGAGCAGGCACTAGCTTAGGGTCTCATTTCCTGGAAACGGTTGAGAGTCTGTACATGGGGACTGTGGAAGGCCTGGAGATGAACACGGGGCCTTGGGAGCTC
>PVKA01023868.1:0-35036 GCA_004027165.1 Ctenomys sociabilis
CATTTTGTATCTGCTTATACAAAATATTTAAGATAGATATACACCTACTTTCTCTTAATTCAATGGGAAGAAAGATTTGTACTAATAGTGTTTCGACAGGATATCATGTCTGCATCTTGTACTATGAATGACCACTACAAAGATAACAATATGCAATGTATTAATTATTGAAACTGTCCTACTAATCAGTTTTGAAACTGTCTCATTGCTAGTTTTTCTCAATAAAATTAATAAAAAATAAATAAAAATAAAAATTTTATTAATGAAAAAACCTGATGGAAATTCTTAGGACCATTGCCTTATTAACCATCTTGTCTATATAAATATATGGTTTTTCCCCTACCATATTCCTAACTTCTTTCCTTTCTCTCTTAGTTGTTTAATCCTGAAGTTCTCTCTTTCCATTTAGCTGTGTTATACCTTTCCATTTTTATTTCTTTTTTGGAGTTTTTACACTAGGGAGACAATATGATATTTACACATTGGGTCTGATTTATTTCACTTATGAGTATAGCTTCAATTAACATCCACATTTGCACAAAGGCTTCAAGATTATTTTTCTTTATAGCTGAGTAATACTCCATTGTATTAAAATGCCACATCTATTTCATCTATTCCTCTGGTGGCAGGCATTTTGGTTATTTCCAAGATTTTCCTACCATAAGTTGTGCTGCTAAAGACATGGATGCACATATATCACAATGATATGATGTTTTTAGTTCTTTTCAGAAAAGAAGGGGATTGAATGGGATTTCCAGCCCTAGTTTGTTGAGGAGTCTCCACACAGATTTCCATAATGGTTGCAGAAGTCTACAGTCCCACCAGCAGTGGAGAAGGGTTCCCTTTCCCCTGCAGCCTCTCCAACATTTGCTGTTGGTTGATTACTTTATGATAGCCATGCTTTCTGGGGTGAGATAGTATCTAAGTATTGTCTTAATTGCATTTTACTAATGGCTGGTGATGTGGAACACTTTTTCATGTATTTATTTGCTTCTTGTATTTCTTTCTCTGAGAAGTGTGTGTTCATCTCAGATGTCCATTTTTAGATTGGGTCTTTAAATTTTGGGGCCCTGATGTTTTTTAGTTCTTTATATAAATACTAGATAGAAGACCCTTCTCTGAGTACTTATTAGTTAAGATTTTTTCCAAATTTGTGGGTTGTCTTTTCACTCTCTTGGTAATTTCTTTTGACATGCAAAAACTTCTCAATAATGGAAGTCCCACTTATTAATATTTTCAACTATTACCCGTGTGATTTGATTTTTGTTCATGAACTATTTGCCTAATTCCTATGTCTTCAAGATTTCCACCTACCTTCTATTCCAGGAGACTTAGTGTTTCTGTTCTGATGTTTAGGTCTTCAGTGCATTTTGGCTTTAGTTTAGTGCATAGTGATAGATATGGGTTAAGTTTCAGTTCTTGGCATGTAGAAAGTCAGTTTTCTCAGCACCATTTGTTAAAGAGGTATCTTTTCTCCAGTAAGCATGTTTGGCCCCTTTGTTGAAGATAAGATGGCTGGTTGTGTTTGTAGTTGCATCTGCATCTTCTAATCTATTCCATTGATCCTCGGGCCTAGTTTTTTTCCAGTACCATGCTGCTTTTATCACACTACCTTTGTAGTATAATTTCAAGTCAGGAATTGTAATACCTTTGTTGCCCAGGATTTCCTTTGCTATTCTAGGTCTTTTCTGGTTCCAAATAAATTTTAGAATGATTTCTCTAGGTCTGTGAGGTATGTTGGTGGTATTTTGATAGGGATTGCATTAAACTGTACAGAAATTTTAGTAGTATGGCCATCTTTACAATATTGGTTCTTCCTATCCAGGAGCAAGGAATATCTTTCCATCTTCTGAAATCCTCTACAATATTTTTTTCAGAGCACTTTAATTTTCATTGAATAGATCTTTTACTTCTTTATTTAGGTTAATTCCCAAGCATTTCATTTTCTGCAGTGCTATTATAAAAGAAATT
Organism: Ctenomys sociabilis; assembly: GCA_004027165.1. Lineage (NCBI taxonomy): Eukaryota > Metazoa > Chordata > Mammalia > Rodentia > Ctenomyidae > Ctenomys > Ctenomys sociabilis. The sequence goes on from PVKA01023868.1 coordinate 1,972, forward strand.
ATTTCTCTGAATTCTATCTGAGTGTGCTTGTTATGTGTGTAGAGGAATGCTATTGACTTTTGGGTATTGACTTTGTATCCTGCTCTGCTACTGAAATTTTGTATTAATTCTAGTAGATTCTTAGTGGAGTTTTTGGGTCTTCCAAGTAGAGTACCATGTCATCTGCAACTAATGATAGTTTAACTTGTTTTTTTCAACTTCTTCACCCATTCTTTTTTAAAAAATAATTTTATTGAGAAACAAATAGTAATGAGACACTTTTGAAACCGATTAGTAGGACAGTTTCAATAATTGATACATTGCATATTGTTGTATTCTTAATGGTTACTCAAAGTACAAGATATAATATCCTGTCCACAAACACTATTAGAACAGATTTTTCTATTCATTGAATTAAAAGAAAATGTAGCTGTGTATGTATCCTATTTTGAATATACATAAGCAAAGTGGTGCTTCATTTGTATCCCTTTTTGTTTAGTTTTGTCAGAGAAGGGTACTCCATTGTCATTTAAATACTGTAGGTGCATCAATTCAGCAAAATATTCCAGTATAGTCCAGTAGTCCATATTAGTAGTGGATTTTCCAGTAGGACTGGAAATGTCAGAAGTTCTGACTGCAATGTCAGAAGTTGTTGACTTGAGCATTTTACAGCTCAGCACATTAATATTGCTTTACTTTTTATACATCATTTTTATGCTTTTCTGCTAGATGGTTAAGACCAAGATAAAGCAAGACCTATATAACAAGAAATGTAACTTTTGTATCTCCAAGGTCAGTTAAATCTCCTCAGAGTTTATCCTGAAACCCTGTACCACAGTTTGTAGATCCTTTGTCAGTGTCAGCGATGTATTTGAGTCACGGCCATTGCTTGACCAATTTGGTCTCTGTGGAGGCCTGAGAAAATGTTTTCTCTTCATGTGACTCTCCTTAGGCACACTCTAGATCATTGATCACTTTCTTCTATGTCTACATAATTCCCTTGATCAGAAAATTTAGTACAGAACTGAGTTACATGATGTTACAGTACAGATTATCCTATGTCCTGAGTCTTCAATGACCTTGAAAAGCTAGGGCCAAAATCTTGGCTGTCCTTGCAGCCCTTCTTTTTCTCTAATTTTTGGTCTTCAAACTTAGGTTGTTAACCCTCCAGAAAAGAAGCTTATTGTTATTATCCTACAATATAGGCAGTTGAGCTTAACCTCATTATCTGTCTCAATATCAAACATCTTAGAAGTTTTCCCCTATCTAGTGTATAGTGGCCCTCTTTATTTCATTTGATCATTCTTGGTTTGGAGTTGAGACTGTTTGAGAATAGGATTGCTATCCCTGCTTTTTTCTGCTGGGGTGTGTAGTATTGTTTTCCATCCTTTGACTTTCAGCCTATGAATTTCTTTATAAATTAGGTGTGTTTCTTGTATACAGCATATTGTTGGATTTTGTTTCTTAATCCTGTGCCCATCTATTTCTTTTAATTAGTGAATTGAGTCCATTTACATTGATGGTTATAATTGAGATGTATTGAGTTATAATTGACATGTTATTTACCTGCTTTTGTTTACTCCTTTTTCTCCTGTGTTTAATTGTTTGCCCTATGTAATGGGTTTCTTCTGTTCCCATTGGTGTTCTGATCATTTTGATTCTTCTCTAGAGCATCTTTTAGTAGGCTGTGTAGGGTTGGCATTGTCATCATGAAATTCTTTAGTTGTTCTTTGTTGTGTAAGTATTTCACTTCTCCATCCAACTTGAAAGAGAGTTTTGCAGATTATAATAGCCTGGGGCTGGAATTTGTTTTCATAAAGGATTTGAAGTTTTCTGCTCCATGCTCTTCTTTTTTTTTTTCTTTTTCTTTTTCTTTTTCAGAACTAGGGATTGAACTCAGGTACATGTACTTGCCAGGGAAGCACTTATTCTACCAAGCTGTTTCCCCAGCCCTTCCATTCTCTTCTTGAGTTCATGGTTTATGAAGAGAAGTGTGCCACTATTCTGATGGGTTTTCCTTTAAATATAATGTTTCTTTTCTCTAGTGGCTTTCAGTATATTGTTCTTGTGCTGGATTTCTGGGATCTTTATTATATATCGGGTTTCTTTTTTTTTTTTTAATTGGGTCAATGTTATTTGGAGTTCTATATGCCTCAGTTATCAGAGTGTCATATTGTTTTCCCATATTTGGGAAGTTTTCTGCTCTTACTTCTGCCCCTATTCTTTTTATATCATTTGTATGGACTCCTTCTTTCTCACTGATGCCTATTAATTTACAATCTTTTTTCTTTTTCTTTTTTTTTTTTTTTTTTTTTTTTTTTTTTTCTTTTTTTTTTTTTTTTTTTTTTTTTTTTTTTTTTTTTTTTTTTTTTTTTTTTTTTTTGCATTGTCTTGCAGATTTTGAATTATTTTTTCCTGCATCCTAGTTGTTTTTAAGAGATCTTTTCTTACCCTTTCACTGGCTGTAACAGTGTCCTCAAGGTCTGAACTGTCTTATATTCTCTTTCATTCAAACGGTTTTGCCAGCTTGTGATTGAGGTTTTAATTTCCTGTATATCTCTTTGAATCCACTTCATACATTTATTTCTTTCCTATATTGTGCATCAAGGATTCCATCATTTTTCTATTCTCTATTTTTTATCAGTGTCTTCTTTAGAAGCACTTAGTAATTCTTTCATTATAGTTATCATTTCTTTTTTTTTTTGTTTCAGACATTGTTTCTGATCTGATTTCCTCTATATCTTTCTGCAGTTGTTTCTTTACTTTAGACACTATTATTTCAGAGATTTCAGGTGTGTGATTTCCAATTTCTTCTATGCTTGTGTCTTTTGCATTTATTCTGGGTGCACTCGGATCCTGAGAATTGATTTTGCTCCTTCTCTTTGTCATTTTGTATAGCACTGTCTTCTGACCTTTGGTGTAGAGCTTTGGTGCCATTATTACCTTAGCACATACTGATATTATTACTGAAGAGAGATTATGTGGTTAAGGCAATTACAGTTTTGTATTCATAGAACAGTAATGAGCAACACTAATAATGGGTCATGAGGTTTAGCAGTTGACAAACTTGTAACTAATGGGTTTGTATTTTAGATTGTAAGAGATTATGACTTTATGACTAAGCAGATATTAGATTTGGAATTTGTACTTAAATTAGTTCCCCTAAATTCTGTCTGATCATCTCCCCTTTTATACTTATAGTCTTCCAGGCAGACTAGTTCACTCTAGCTAACTGTTGCCACTTCTCTCAATCAAGAAAGAAAGAGAGGATGCTCTCATAGATCTGGGTATAGCAAAGTGTCTCAGCTTACCATGTCTGGATATACCAAGTTCAAACTCATCCAGGTGGGCCTGGCATGGGTCTGGCTGCTTTGCTTCACTTCTTTCTGCTGCAGTCTGTGGAAGTGAACCCACTGTGCCCCTCTGGCAAGATGTTCTGCTCCTTGATTAGTTGGTGGGTCTTGCCACTTGCTTCTCTGCAGTGAGTTCTGCGGCAGGGTTCCACTGTCTGGTGAAGGAGGTTCTGGCAAAGGTGCAGAAAATCCCACACTCACACACCAGGTCTGGTCCTACATGGAGTAGAATCTGGTGCATACACATGCAGAATGTCCCACACTCACATGGTGGGCCTGGGCACTGCATCTTTGTTTATTTTTAAAGGGAGAGGTTTTCTAAAACCTGAGGAGAAGGGCCAGCCAAATAGTTCAGCGGATTAAAGTGCCTGCAAGCAGGTGCAGGGGTTGGGAGTTCGATCCTGGGACCTGCCATATCAGCCTCACCCCCTCAAAGCTGAGACAGCTTTGAGACTGGGCTACCTGGGCATGGTGACATGTGCCTATAATCCCACTTGGGAGGCTGTAAACAGGAGAATCACTACAAGTCCACTCTAGTAGTGAGACCCTTGACATCCTATAGATCCTTCCCTAAAATTAAAAATAAAAAAAAAAAAATGTAGGAGAGTAACAGGCAAGATATGGCTTGTGTGTTATTTTCCAAAATGCATTCAAAGCCTTGTGCCATTTGATGAACACAGCAGGAAGGTGGTGGAGCACTGAGCACAGGGACCACTGCTGCCCCTTGGGCAGCCATGCCTCTGCAGCTCTGAGTGGTAATAGGAAAAGGTCTCTCCCTCCAGGACATCATGCAGGGGGCCACAAGAGGAGAGTAACTTAGAACGAGAAGTGAGCTATGACCTAGGCATGCAACAACTGGATTTCTGGGTTCAGGAAAGAAACAGGCTTACAAGTACTAAAACCAGGATTAGTTCTTTTCCAATACCAGTTTTCCTAGAAAATTCAGCAAGAGACTGTAGCAAGGCCCTGTATTCCTTAATTTCAGTAATTACTAGGTTTAAAATATTATAAAATAAAAATAAGTAAGTTAATTTTAAAAAATTATAATAGGGTGAAGATATAGTTGGCTCTTTGAAGCTCACAAAAAAAGAAAAATAAATAGGAAAATAAATTCCAGGGTTAGCTCAGCAGTCTAAGTGCCTGTCTGGCAAGCACAAGGACTCAGGTTCGATCCCCGGTACTGCATGCCATGCAGCCCCAGGTACTGAACCAACCACAGAAATCAGTTGTGGTGGTGCACACCTAGCACTGGGGAGGCCGAGATAGGAGAATCACCATGAGTCTGAGCTGTGTAGCAAGACCCTGTACCAAATAAATAAAGATTAAAATTAATAATAAATAAAATAAATTCCACAAAGTGAGGGCATTAAAAAAAAAAAAAAATAGGCCAGGATAATAGCTCCTTGATACAGCACCTACCTGGCAAGTACAAGGTCCTTTTAGTTCAATTCCAGGTACCAAAACCAAAAAAATTTAATATTGTTGTCATTGTTTTAAATGGCTATTTTTAACCTACATACACAGTTTAAATACTTCCCTAAACAAGGTGTCTAAGCAAATGTTTGATGAGGATGATGGCACACACCTCTAATCCCAGCACTCAGGAGGATTACCATGAGCTCAAGGCCAGCCTGGGCTACAGAGTGGGTTGAGGGCCAGGTTGAGCTACACAGTGAGACCCTGTCTGGAAAAAAACAGTAAGTTTGATTTTCACAGAACTCCCATCATCTGCTTGATTTTCTCACTTCCAGTGGGTTGGGTAACATTGCCCCACAAACGACATCTGTGCTACAGACTGGTGACACAGAGAAGGATGCATCATTATCCTTGCTCTCCAGCTGATGCCTCTGAGCCCCAGGTGACCCCATTCACCCTGCAGGCTCTTTGTTGCCCTAACCTCTTCCTTCCAACTTGAGATTCCCTGGATTATACATTTCTAGTTTACCATAAAAGCTGGGTCAATCCCACCCACCAGAACTCTTACCAAGAGAAAGATAGGTAGGAACAGTAAAAGTTAGTTTTCACTTAGGCAGAACTGCTGCATGAGTCTGGTCATTCACTTCATGTTTCACAGTTGAGAATTCCATTTAAAATAGAAGCACACTGCCCCACATCCCAGTGCACGACCTCTGCCTAACTGTTGCCACCTCCACTGTAGGCTGGTAGAAATGGGAAAGGAAACCAAGACACAAGAAGAAATACATCTAGATAGCATAAACCCTCAGGACATTCCATAGCTACTTATATTTAAGAAATCCAAAGGACACACTTGAAAGCAGCTTGCCCCAAGAAAGCCATCCTCCTAAAATTCTTGGGAGGAAAGTTTCATGATTGCTTCCCTATAGGTAAGATGCTAATAGCTTTGCACTGTGCCACACTGCTTACCCCAGGCCTGTTTTCATTTAACGAGAGCTCACACCAGTTCCTTCTTGATGGGTTTAGTAACTAAGAAAGCAGTCAGGGAAGAGTTTTCAGCCATTACTAAACAGAAAAGCCTGTGAGATAGTCCATAAGATACTCACTGCAGCACTAAAGGTGTGTATATGGGATACACCCAAGTCTGAGCCCCACTATGTTGTTTTCCCGTTGTCTAGAGTATTTTTAAATTAAGCAAACAGTACTTTGATATGAAATCTGACATTGGTTGAAAGTCAGTGTCAAGAGCTCAGAAGTAATGTGACAAGCAACCTTCTTCGTCTGCACTAACAGGACACTTAAGAGTCACACTGGGGCCAGCCAGATAGCTCAATGGACTAAAGCACCTGCTTAGGCAAGCAGGACTGGGGCTCGATCATCAGTGTGCTGGCCCCACCCTCAGGGTATGCTGAGATAGCTATTGGGACGGGGTGAGATTACACCTGTAATCCCAGCACTTGGAAGGCTGAAAACAGGAGGATCACTATGAATCCCGTCTGTGTAGTGAGATCCTGTAGACCCTGTACTAAATACATTTTTTTAAAAAAGTTGCATTGAAGAGTAGCACCATCTGGGAAATAAGCCTTTGTGAAGCCCTACTGTGTGTAGAGCTACCCTTGGCAAAGCACCAGCTGCTACAGAAAGGAACCTCACTGAATTCCTCAGAGCTACTGTTCTAATTCATTTATTAATGGAAGTATTTGTATGCAAGTCCAAGTTTCAAAAGTCCCACTACTAAATGGAAAAGTGACCCTGATTAATAAATTGTCAGTACAAGCTCTAAAAACAAAAATAAATAAAAGCACAGCAGGATTAAGTCATTTGCAGCCCATGTAGAGCACAAAAAACCTGAACAGCCCCAAACAAAGAGTACACGCAGATGCCATATTTATAGCTTGCTCTCGCCAGTCTCTGGATCCAGCCAGCACCTGGTTCACAGCTTTTCTGTTCCCCATCCTTGTTTGGTTTCTGCCCTATTCACACTCGGCAGGTGGAGAGCAAAGCAAATGACTCAGTGAACTCAGTTCCTTTCAAAGCTGGAAGTTGAAGTTGGAACTGAAGCTTTCTACTGTCAGCCTCTGATGATAAGTGCTCTCACACCACAAGGACAGTTTTCACATTGTGATGTTTCAGAAAAACAATACAAGGAGCTAAGAGAATGCACTCATTTGCTTCCCTAGAAGGATGCAAACCAGATTTATGTTGATTCTGTCACTACACACACCCAAGAAATAAAATCCAAAAACCCTATGAACAATGTGTGTGTGGGTGTGGGTGTGTGGGTGTGTGCGCACGCATGGCGCACGCATGCTATAGGGGATTGAAGCCAGAACTTTACACTTAGCTGCATCTCTGTTCCCTTTTCTTTGTTTTAAAATAAGATCTGACTAGTTTGGCCAGGCTGACCTTGAATTTGTAGCCCTCCTGCTTCATCTTCTAAGTTGTGGGATTGCAAACATATGCCACTACTATAAACAGTTTTTTTAAATTTTTGGAAGTATAAAACAAGGCTCTCAGGTGATAATTATGAAACAAATGATGTAGACAAAATCAGGATCATATTCAAACACATGTGGAAAGTTTACATTAAGAAAGTTCCAATTCTAAGGCCTGTTAACAGAATTCTATGTTAGCTAAACCATTTCTATAGGATTGGCTTTGACAATAGCTTGCCTTTAATTTTTTGTTTCTTACTTTTTTAATGTATTTGGTTGTTATAGGGTCTGACTACACAGCTCGGACTTGTGGTGATCCTCCTGCTTTCAGCCTCCTGAGCACTAGGATTACAGGCATACGCCACTATGTCCAGACTCTGGCCAGCTCAACCTGCCCTGGGGGCAGGGCTGGCATATTATGTCGTGCCTGGGGATCGAACCACTGTCCCTGAGCTTGCTTAAGCAGGCACTTTGCTCCATTGAGCTCTCTCACCAGCCCCCTTTAATTTTTCTAATTTATATATTTAGTAGAGGGTCTTGCTACATAGCTTGGACTCATGGTGATCCTCTTGTGTTCAGCCTCCCTAGCACTGGGATTACAGGTGTGTGCCACCATGCCTGGTTTCAGTGGCCAGCTTCACTTGGGGCTAGCACAGCATGCAGTACTGGGGATCAAACCCAGGCCCTTGTGCTTGCCAGCCAGGCATTTAGACCCCTGAGTTATCTCGCCTGTCTTTAATTTTTTTTTTAGATAGAAGAAACAGATTAACAAATGGTAGCTGAATGTCATATCATACTGTTTCCTGTAAACTCCTGTTTCGTTCCTGATAGGAAACACACACACACACACACGCGTGCGCGCACGCATGCACGCATGCATGCACCACACTATTGTGCTAGGAGACATTCTCAAATCAACAAGTAATTTTGACAAGAGTGTAATGGACACTCCAGACTTCCTAAATTAGGTCTTCAGTTTAAAATGAGTCTTATTGGGGACACGAGTAAGAAAATAGCCTTTTTTTTTTTTTTTTTTTTTTTTTTTTGTCTTTTTGAGACAGGGTCTGACTATGCAGTTCAGGCTGGCCTTAAGCTCACTTTGTAGCTCAAGCTGGTCTCGAACTTGCAACAATCCTCCTGCCTCAGCCTCCCGAGTGCTGGGATTACAGGCCTGCGCCACCACGCCCAACTTGAAAATAGCATTTTTATTTCAATTTTTATTTTATTTGTACATGTTTGCAGTACCTAATTCCACTCATCATAGGGAGTTTGAACATGTACATAGAGCATCATTATTTTTAAGTTAATTAGTGATCTTCTGTTTCCACTCGAATTACAATGTGTGACCCATGGTATATTCTTCACAGATATTTGTTGAAAATTAGGACATAATAATTGAGTAAAGTACTCATTTTGTTTGACTTTTCCTAAAATGAACTTTGTTTCATCTTTTCTTTGTTGAACTGAGTCATTTCTCCACATGGCATCTTACTTCTTTGCTTCTCCTGCCCCTCCAAGACATACAGCCTAAATATCACATGGTTTCTCTTACATGAGAAACCCCATGTGTAAATAAATTAAAAATCAAACTGTAGATACTAGAGAGCAGAAAGACAGATATTTTGCAAATGAAAAGGACAACAAGAAAAAAATAATACTTTTGATGAAACTGTTGGACTAAAAAAGTGTTTTTCATTTGTTTAATGCTCAATAACTAGAGTGGAACAGTGTCTTTAAAAGGAAGAAGACAGTATGAATTAAGCGCTCCTCCCCCCCAAAAAAAAGAGACAAAAGAGCAGACAGTTGAGGCTTAGCAGTTGGGAAAATACAGGAAAATTATATGAACAGCAGAGGTTTAAAAAGGAACCGCTAACAATTCTGAGTGTGCAGTGTGCGTCTGGTTCACACATCTTGGGAGGCGGGTGTTACCTCCATCTGCATTCTGGGAATGGAGAAGGGAAACAGCGTCTGTTCTGAGTCTCAGACCAGACCCAGGCCACTGTCCCCAGGGTGACACTTGTGATCTTTGCTGTCCCTGGGCTCCAGAGGCTTGGAATGAGACTCACTGACCACCTCCCCAGGATATCAGCATTTCATACCTGTCTCTGGCTGTGATCTCATTATTTCATCTTTCCAGAAAGAATAAATGGGAAATTAATTCTCCTGTTACAATACATAAGAGGATATTTTAAATTAAGCTTTACTAGATAGCAGATGCAGAACAATTTGGGTGACTCATAAAATTAATTAGTACAAGCACACATAAGAAGCTAGGAAATTTAGTAAGAGATTATAGGTCACTGGGTCTCACAATTTGGTGCTTGTGGGTTGTATCCTCCTCTTCTGCCTAAGTTCTAGGCTCCCATCAGATGTAAAGTCATGGCTTCCGCACTGCTGCAAGTGAAGCCCAGACCTCCTCTGTCCTCTGCAAGTCCTGTGCTTCCTGCTTCCATTGCAAGTGCCCTCTCGTGGCTACCCCTCGTAGTCACTGGAGACACTGCCATGCATCCCCTCAGAATCCGGCTGCAACACACTGATCCCAGCATGCTGGCCACTTCCTGCAGCAGCTCTGGGTGTGCTCCTCTGTGAGTGTCTCAAGTTCACTGTCCTGGCTGCCTTGAGGACCTGAACTGAATCAAAGGGTTTTCCTTTCCTGGTCATTTGCACTCTGGGGAAAGGCCAGAGGTTGCAGAGTACCAGCTGTGATGAATGAGGTGGATGAGGGCTTACTGGAATAGCACTTTGCTTTTTGTGTTTGTTTTTCAGAAATAGCCATGAGCTTTGATCTGTGAGAGCTGATTGAAAAATATGGTCAGTGTTTTAATAAGATACCTTATTACAGTAAAACATCGCCACTAATCCACTTCAAAAGACTCCAAATCTGTCTCCTAGATGTGAACACTCTTCCTTCTTCCTCGGCAAGATGCTTCCATCATATCCAGGTTCTCACTGTAATTTGACTATTCACTGCATCTTACGGTCACTCCTCAGACACACAGGCACAGAAAGAGGCTGCAGACCAGGGTGTCCCACACAGGGGCTGATGTCTGCCTGGCAGTCAGGAAGGCTGTACAGAAAATGTGTTCCCTGGAGATGCAGGGAAGGGGGGTACAGCAGCAGGAAGAGAGTGTCGCAGACACAGGTACAGGTGGGCAGCTTGAGCACAGCACTGTTGTCCTGAGACGAATATGTGCTGAGTGACTCACGGGCAGGTAGCAAGGCCAGGATGGGTGACCCAGTGAGTCCTGTCCCGAGTGGTGGCACAGGTGGTCATGATACTACGCAGAATACTGTGCTGTTTAAAATTACAAAGGGTTCATGTCTGGAATTTTCCATTCCACATTTTGGGGCATGGTTGACTGTGGGTAAGTGAAACCATGGAACCCAAAACTGCAGTGGAGGGACTGCTGTGACAAGTACTCTGACAAGCTACAGCATTGTGAAATGATATTAAAATCCATGGAGAGAGACAGCAGAGTTAGTTGAATCACCATTCTTTCCATAAATATTATTTCAAAATAGTGTCCCAGCTGGGTAACTTAATGAATTAAGTCAGACACTGTGGATCTGTCCAGGCAGCTGCATGATCAGAAGGGTAAGTGACCCACACACTGTCACACGACGCATCCAGTAGGTGAGATGTACACAAGATTCCACACCTACAAATTAAGGGAGGGAAGTTTTTATTTGGCTCATAGTTTTTAGAGGTTTCAGTCTGTAATTGGCTGGCTTCAAGGTAGGATAGCATGACAGAGGAGCATGGCAGAGGAGAAACAGCCCATGGCACAGTGGCAGGAGACACAGGGGTAAAGGGAGAAGGAGGGAGACAGACATTTCCAAGCCACACTGCCAGTAACTCCCTCCTCCAACCAGGCTTCATCTTCCAACATCACATTTAGCTGTTTACTCCTAAGTGGCCTCACTTAGTGGCTCGCATCACACACCCATCATCCATTCACCTCCCAAGAGCCCTGGCAGTGGGCACACAAGGCTTTGGGGGCCATCCAGATATAAACCACAGCAGCCATCCCTGGGCACATGGGGGTGGGCTCCAGGAGCCTAAGGATGCCCGAGTCTTGTAAATGCTCAAGTCTGCTACGTACTGGGGCAGTATTTGCCTGTAAGGTGCACACATCCTCCCACAGGGATTCCACCTTCTTCAGCGTACTGTTCATACCTGATATAAATGCTGTATAAGCCTCTGTTACCCTGTATTGTTTAGAAGACAGCAACAAGCAAGAGGTTCTGTACAGGAACAATTTCATTTTCAAGTATTCTCTACCAGTGGGTTGTAAACCTGCGACACAGACTCATGGATGCAGAGATGTAGTTGCAGAGACAGCTGATACATAGTAGCCACTGCCAGCTTAAGAGACCCCTGCATTTCTGTCTCAGAAGATAAAGTGAAACCTTTACAAGCAACTCCATTGGGATAGTTAAAATAGAAGGTTAAAATAGAAGGCTAAGTGACAACAGCATTTTATTGTGGAGCCTCTTTATTCACTTTATCCCTACTTCTTGCAGGAGACCCTTGAACTGGACAAATTGGAGTTATTTATAGGAACACGGATGTATCTTAAGACTAATTTTTTTGGTTTGTTTGTTTTTAATGTATTTGGTTGTTGCAGCGTCTCACAACACAGCTCGGACTCATAGTAATCTTTCTGCTGTCATCCTCCCTAGTGCTGGGATTACTTACAGGCATGTGCCACCATGCCCAGACTCTGTGGCCGGCTCAGTCCACCCTGAGGGTGGGCCTCACGCAACGTGTGTTGCCTGGGATTGAACCATGGTCCCTGCACTTGCCTAAGCTTGCCTAGGAAGGTGCTTTACTCCACTGAGCTATCTCACCAGCCCCCACAATACGATACTGTTAAGTAACATTAATTGGATGCAAGAGTTTAAATAGCACATGGTCTCTCTTTTATGAGAAACCCAAATTATAAAGTAAAAGCAAAATAAAAAACAGATAATACAGAACAATGATGGCTCTTTTGCAAATGGAAAGGAGACCAAGAGGTGGAGGGCAGGAAATGTAAAAAGTCCGGACCTAGATTCTTTATATGGAGAGATGTAATCCTCCTGGGAGGAATGTAATCATGGTGGGCTACAGACGTGAACTAATACAAATGAAAATTTAAAGGAACAACAACAACAAAAAAAAACAATGATTCCTTTGAAACAGGCTCAGAGAGGTTCAGGAACACTCTGAAAGTCCAAGGGCCCACAGATTTTGGGAATAGGTCCTGGTTCACAGGTTCAGCTGTCAGTAAGAAGTGACTGAGTCAGAATGATATCGGAGCAGAGTTTAAACCCCCTCTGGACACAGCCAGGAAGATCCAGAGAGTTCTGTACTAGTAGCATAGCCAGCAGGCATGCACCACCATGCCAGGCAGTCTTTCTTTAATATTCATGTATAGTGAAAGGCCTGGTAGCTGGCAAAAGATAAACTGAATCAGATCTAAATTTAAAGTTTATTTGAGCAAATGGTGGTTACTCAATTTTGAGTAACTCCAAACTACAGCAGTTTGGTGCTCTACTGAGAAGATCTTTTATGGGGCAAACATGGAAGCAAAGAAAATGTTTAATAGCTTGCAGTCAAAGTTGCCCTATCTAGCCTTTCCTGCTAGGAAGCCACCATATATAGGCATTAGTTATAAACACCTGGTTGTTAGCCATAAATTTCTTTCTTTTCTTCTTTCCTTCCTTCCTCTTTCCCTCCCTCCTCTCTCTTTCCACTTCCCTCCATTACTCACTTCTCTCTCTCTCTCTCTCTCTCTCGCCCCCTCCTTTGATACAGGGTCTCCTTATATAGTTCAGGCTGATCTTGAATCTATATGCTATCTATAGTCTAAGCTGGCCTCAAATGCACAGCAATCCTCCCGCCTCAGCCTCCCCAGTGCTAGGATTAAGGCATATACCACCATGCCAGGCAGTCTTTCTTTAATATTCATGTATAAGAAACAGTCTATGCTACACTTATGTTTGCCAACCAAGCAGGGATACTATCACTTAATGAAGTTTAACATACTTGGTCTGCTCAGGAATTCTCTAGGCTTGGTCTCCTCATTAATTTACTTGAAAATATCCAACTACTATTACAAAACTAGAAATGTAATGCTAGGAGGAACAGAGAAAAGCTAACATACTCTATCAAGCACCACGCCAGTTATTTTACAGTTTCTTTTGCCCCTTTCAGTCACAGCTTTGTATGGTAGACACCAAAATTACTCTGGCTTCTGAGTGGTGATTGCTTCTGAGGGGTCTCATTTCAGGTAAAGACAGAGCTCGATGTACCAAGATAAAGTGCGATGTGCCTTCTAGACAAATCCACGCCTGACTCGTCTCCCCCCACCCTCTGTAGGGGCCCCTCTTCAGCAGTTGTCCTCTTGCTTATGGGCTTCCTCTCTGTCCTTCCCCCTGGCTGTCCCAGGCAATCTCTTTCCAGGCTCATCCCAAGTTGGGAGGACGCAGACAGGCCATGGAGAAGAGGAGCAAGGAGGGACTCATTGCCTCAGTGGACCTGACCTTGTTGGTTATCCAGGGGTATACAAAGGGCCACCAAGTGCCTCTCTGTGGTGACCCCTGGGCCTGGATAAAGTCCTCCCATGATCAGAGGAGTGACCAGAGGAGTAACGAGACATCTGGAATGTCTGAGTAAAGAGTTAGTCATGACAGGTTCAGGATTCAAAAAGAAAACAAGAACATCGAAAAACAGACTCCAGAGACAAAGGGAATGAAGAAATAAGAGTGAGAACTATTCTAACATCTTGCTGATTTCCTCTTTGCTCTTAAGCGATTCAGTTTAGTATAGTATAAAATGACCATGAGAATGCATTCATTTATCAATTTCTTTAGGCAGTTATGTGGGATACTCAAAGATTAATAATGAAAACTTTGTGTGGAATAAAAAAAATCCCCACATTTGCAAAGAAGAGGCCTTAATGTGTGCCAGTTGTCACCTGCTGAGCAGGGACTCATCGTATTCAGAACAGGGGCAGATCCATCTACTGGATTAGAAATGTGCTGAAGAAAAGCCTCAGTTGATGGGAGTGCGTGAACTCACCCGTGTGAATGAGATGTTGTTTGGACGTCATTGGATTCAATAAGTAGCTTTTCAGCAGGGTTTGAAACTCAGGCTTTCAAAACTCTATGCTTTCCTCTGTGGTCCAGCCTGCAACCACTGCCAATTCACAGGTTCTCTAAAGGTGCGAGGATCCATGAACAATTTCTCAGAAAATATCACAGTGTTGCTTCAGATGATTTTCACAATTGCTGTCAAATTCAGAATCAAGGAGGAAGAATAAAAGTAAGGGCATTTTGTATGAGCAGGAAAACCTTGTTTCTCACCTGAATGTTTAATCTAAAAATGCCAAGCGCTGCCCATTGTAAGGTGGTTTTGCTCTGTATTCTGAAACATCTCCTTAAAACTCTCCACAAGTCCTCTCCCTGCTCATTCAAAAACCCTGATCGGGCCCCACTTGCCTGTGATGTGGGCGAGACCTCACTCTGGAAGATTTTCTTTTGGAAACCACCCTGTTGGGCACAGATATGTCACCGCTGAGACCCTGTCGTATCCCATTTTGATCCTGTTAATAGCAGTGATGCTGTTTTACACAATAATTCTGCCTCTTTGTGATTCCTGTCCCACTATTATAATTCTGCTGGCACAAAGAGTCCATTATCTACTTTCTTTTTTCATAGTTCTACTGTCATCTTCAATTTTTTATTTTTAGCACCTGGCTTGGAGCCTTTAAATTCACTCTTAATATGTGTTTGCTACAGTGAGAAGACCAGATTGCCAGTTATATGCTGACTGCTATTAAGCATGTGTGTGTGTGTGTGTGTGTGTGTGTGTGTGTGTGTGTGTGTGTGTGTGTTTATGTCTGTCTGTCTGTCTGTCTGTCTGTCTGTGTCTGTGTGTGAGTGCGCTTAATACATTCAGGGAAAGAAAGAGCAAAAGCAAAGCCAAAGATATTTCGGCATGAAAACCTCTATTCACATCTTCTCTGCAGTTGCTGCTAGATAATACCCTGTAAGATTTCTAGTCTTTATGTCATAAAATGTGCTTCATTTCCCTTTTAAGTATTATGTCTCTTGGTTCAAAATTTGAGTTTTACACTACACATCAAATCTCAATGTTATTTTTCATTCCACACTCCCAGAAGATAGGGTAGAATTCGCCAAATGATACAGATTTCATAAATAGTGAGCAATGTCATTGAAAGAAAAGCTTCATGAAGAGAGGCATTTCAACTAATTTTTTAACATTCTATCCCATGCTCCTAGGTCAATGCCGGGCTCATGGTAGGTGCTCAGTAACAATCTTTTGAATGAAACACAAATTTAATCTTGGCTTTAGAGACACAAAGATAGGAATTTAGCACAAAAGTGGCTATGATCATCAAGCATGAATACAGCACCTTTCCCAAAGGACAGACACAGTCCTAGTGATTAAAACCTCCTGGATCAGGAGCAGATAGATTATGGCTTAGGGCTGCCTTCCAGCTCTCAGCTGCATACAGTTCTTGGAACACTCCGGGCCTACGATCTCCTGTTGGAGACCTAATCTCATCACATCGACCCCATGACAGAGCCAAGGATAGAGTGACAGAGGGTCACTAAAGCCTTCAGCATTCTGCCCAGCACCAAGGAAGCTCCATTCACACATCCCTATCCTTTTTATTCTTACTCTTAGAATGGTCTTCCCTGGCCAGAGGTGTTCACAGTGCTATAGCAACCAAGTGCATTATGGATTTTCCCCATCTTGTTTCTTCTATTATACTGGATTTCCAATAAGAGAGAGTTTCTTGTATCCTTATGAGTTTTTTTCAGTCACAGACAGATAGTTCTTACAAGTCCTATGAAATGATGATCTGAGAGAATTGAGCACAGTATGACAATCCAAAGTGGAGCTATCAAACCTGTCACTGGCCATAAAAGTCTGTCAGAGGCTATTTCATAGGTGCAGGGTGTTGATTTTACTCTCATCTTCTTCAATCTTGCTTTCACTCCCTTTATTGACTTTTTTCCTCTCTGAAGAGGTTTTCAGGAGACATCAAGAGTGTGAGTAGGGCTGCCAATTTTATAATCTATTCATACCTATCTCATTCAAAACCTTGCTCTGCTTCTAATGTATGCATAATATCTCAGTTACTTTTCTCTCATTGCTGGGACAAAATACATGACACCCAAAATTAAGGAAGAAAAGGTTTATTTAGCTCACAGGTTGTAGAGGTTTCAGTCCACACTTGGCTGGCTCTAAGGCAAAGAGGCATATGGCAGAAGGCAGAAGTTCATGGCAGCAGAAAACAACAAGAGTGAAAAGGGAAGAGCAGTGGCCGAGAGCAAGCCTCTCTCCTTCTTATATTGTACTCGGGCTGTCTGCCCAGGATAGCTGTAGCACTCACACCCATAATCCCAGAACTGGACCATGAATTAATCACAGCCTCTAGATATTCACCCCGTGACAGCATGAGTCTTTAGGGGGACAACTAGATGCACACCATAACACATAGAAACCCCATAATGTTTTGGAGACTGGATGTAACACATGTTGTTAGGCAAAAATGTAGTGTGGTGTGATGAGCCAGGGCTTCCTGGAGTGTCATAAAGATGAGTGATTGTTGCTTCTTTGCCTCTCTAAACTAAGAATCTTCATCAGTAAAATGAGGGTGGAGGGCTGGCCAGGTAGCTCAGCAGACTAAATCACCTGCTTAAGCAGAGTACAGTGGCTAGAGTTCAATCCCCAGCGTGCCATGCCAGCCCCGCCCCTACGGTGTGCTAAAATACCAATGGAGATGGTGTGGTGGTGTGAGCCTATAATCCCAGCACTTGGGAGGCTGAAAACAGGAGAATCACTGTAAGTCCAGTCTATGTAGTGAGACCCTGTAGACCCTGTACTAAATATAAAAAAGAAAAAAAATGAGGGAGGAGTCGACTAGCTCATGAGATTAGTTAGTATGTTTAAAGCATCGCTGTCATTCCTGTGTGGCTAAATAAATGTATCAATATTTATGTTTGCATGTAACTGATATTTGAGGCCCCCCGACACTTAGAAATGAGTCTAATCATAATCTTTGTCAAATAATAATAACGATAAGGAACAGCTCGCATCTGTAGGCACTTGAGCATGCTGAGTGACACCACACAGATGTGTTACAGGAAGACGACATGTGCCTGATGGTCCATTCTTTTCTGCTACATCATCAGTCACATTTAAGACGCATCCATTCAAAGTGTAGGGTTACAGGAGAAACCTGAAACCTGGTTCTGGAAGATGCTTGTTTATTCCTTTTTCCAAATGACTAAATCAGGAGACAATACCATCAGCTACTTATTTTAATGGAGACATTTTTCAGAAGAAATGTCAACCACAAATCTGTCTTGGCAGATGCACACGGTGTTATTTTCTGTCATTTTACTTCTCAACATTGGCAAGCGGGCACTGCCTGAAGGGTGAGCAGCTTTCAAGTTTTTATCAAAAGGAGGAGAAATGGAGTCTGTTTACTTTTGTTTTTAATTCTTTTTATAAAAAAATGTTATGCCTTTCCAAACAAGTAATATTTGTGGAGATTATGCATGTGTGTGTGTGTGTGTGTGTGTGTGTGTGCGCACGCATGTGTATACATGCACATGTGTGCTTATGCATGAGTGGGTATTGGGGTTGAAGAACTGAGAAAACTATGAGGAGAGAGTAAAGTATTCTACAGCTCAAAAATAAGCATTGTTACCATTTTGACTCTTTCATAGTGTTTTTCTATGATATTTTGACAGTATGACAGTTGAAATCATATTTGCTTTTACATTTTTTAGCTTAAAATGGTATCCTGAGCATGTGACCAGGCATCCGCTGGACGCTTGATTTCCCCTGTGTAAGCCTCCTAAGTCATGGCCCTGTGTTTCTACCTCATGGAATTGGAGCAATGCTGAGGTTAGGAATTGTGTGAGTGCCATGGAAGTCACTTCCACAGCTCACATGTGGTGTCATCACTGCCGTCATCCGCATGTCGAGGGAGTTGAGAAGTCTGTGCGTGTTAAGCATTGTCTCACACAGCCTTCTACAGATGACTTCAGGGGCCAGAGAAGACTTTAGACAGTGCTTGAACCTAGAGAGTTGACAGTCTAATCCCAGAGAGGAAGTGAAATCATTAAAGAAATGTACAGGGTTCTGCTCTCCTTTAGACTTCAAGTAGAACTTTGCTTTAATTATTTACAGAGCTCTTTCAGATCTTGAATTCCTTCTATGCTTGCTTTCTATTTAAAAATGAGTCATGCTTCAAAGAATTATTTTTTTTCTTACCTCAGATATAATTATAATTTTAACCACAATAATGTGATTTGCCAGTTGAATATTAAGTTTTCTGTCCCTCCTAAAGAAGAACAAAAGAAAAGACCTATTTTTTTAAACTCGGATCATTTATAATGATTGGTTTACATTAAAAATCTGTGCTTTTGCTTAAAAAAAAAAAAAAAACTTTCCTAAATTAAAAAAGAAGGAATTATAAAATCAAGAATCCCCTAAGAATCTATTAATTTGGATTACAGAAAATTTTATTTTCTCTTTGCCCCAAGCATATAATTAATTCAGTGAGGGGTACTTTTGCATAATTAACATGTTAGTATAAAAAATTCAGATCCTTGGTTATGCCTGGTAGTGGAATGAAGAATGATTTTTATCCTTTTTCTTATCATTTTCTACACATGTTTCTACCATAACGTATATGCTGTTGCTAATCTGAGGAAAACAAATGAAAATTATTAAAAACTACAAATGTTGGAGTGGAAAGTTACTAAGTCAGCCAGTTCAAATAAATGAAAAGTGGGAGAATTCAGTTAAAGTAAACGAAGCATAGCAACGTGATATCTACAGGAAACCAGTCAAATATTTTCCTTGGGGAAGAGCACATACTTCTCTTCTTCGAGCTTGTTGTAAAGCCTCTCTCCCAGATAACGCTCTAGTTTCGAATCCTGTTGTTTATTTGGCTTCATGGGCTATCAAACAACATCGAGTTCAGTGCCAGTCTTTTGCTCTCTCCCTGAAGTCTACCAGGACTTAGTGACATGAGAAATCGTCCAAAACTAAACAACTTTGTCCAAGTCAGAAACTGCATTCTTCAGCCAAGGAGTGGATATTGTTTTGCTGAGGTTCATGGGTAGCTTTGTGATTGGACCAACTGGGATGCAGAAGATGCACAGGGAGAGGTTAAGTAAAGCAGTCTGCACAGGACAGAGAAATCCATTTTCTCAGGGCCCTGCTCTCTGAAGGTACACATTTATCCTTTCATTCTTTCAGTAAGCGTGTTTTGACACTGGCGGATGGGTTGCCACTGATGGCGTTACCTGGAGAGCCAGGAGGAGGCCAAGTAAAGGCGCACCTGAGAGTTGGAAGAGAAAGATGAATGAAGGAGGAAAAAGGAAGTCAGAGAAAAGGCAAGCAGGGATCAGAGGTTCCTTAACAGTGTCTATAAGAGGGGCTCAGCTCTCCAGACCCATAGTTGCATCTCTGGAACTACAGCAAGATGAGGACTCAAAACGCCTGTGCTTTTGCCAGCTGGGAGGAAGTGTATGACTGTTACTGCCCAGGCAGGCGTGCTTGGTGGAGCCAAGGATCAGAAAGCAGATGGGCGGAGGCAGAGGGTGGGAAGTGAGAACGGGGGTGGAGGCATAGAAAACTTCAGTCTCCTGACTGAAAAGCAAGAAGCAATGGGAAGCAGCAGTGAGAGGAGAAAGCTGCCTGCCCCTCGAGTGTGGAGCTCACTTGGGCACTGCTTGTTCACGTCCCAGAGGCTTTGAGTCTTGAGTTTGGGTGGATGAAGACAAAACAATGCATGCAGGTGGGGAGAGGCTACTGGGACCCTGTGGCCATCAGCAGCCTTATGGAAAGGTCTAGACTAGTTCAGACACAGCAAGTCAACTGACCTCAACAAATATATGTTGTTTTCACAGGACAGGGTTGGAAAATGAGCAACAGTATCACTCTGCCTTTTTGAAGCTACAGTTCAGTGGAGCCTCAGGGAGGGTGCTAGAGTAAAAGTCAGGAGACAGCCCTGCTAGCATGTACCAAAAGAAAGCCAAGAATAAATTTTCCAGAAAAGCAAGAAATACCAAAAGCAAGCCCACAAGCTAGTACAAACATGCTCTTTCAGCCTGGCCCCCTCACATCCCCCAAATGCACCATTCTGAGTTCTTCTTGTACTATCTCCTCTTGTACCTGAGACCTTTTGTTTGCTTGCTTTCTGTTTAGTTTGATTTGGGGGATATTTGTTTGGTTTTTGTTTTTCAAGATAGGGTTTCACTATGTAGTTCAGGCTCACTATGTAGAGCCTAGGCTGCCCTTTTAACTCCTAGTGATCATCTTGTTTCAGCCATCCAAGTGCTAAGACTAAAGGGTATATCACAATGCCCAACTCATCCAGAACCTTTGCTGTCACTTGTCCTTTTTCTTCTTTTCCAAACTATTCCAGCCTCTGTTAGCCACTTGTCTGAGAATTCCATTAGTGCCAAGTGCTCTTTGGCTCTTACGCCTTTACTCGCAGGTGCTGTGGCATTGGGAAGGGAGCACCAACTGTGGTGTCCATGTGACCTGGCTCCTGTCCACAGCACCTGTACACGTGGCATGTCCTGCATTCAGTTGCTCCATCTCAGGCAGTCACCACAAAGAATGAATGAAGTAATACGTGTAAAGCAGGCTGTGTGCATTAGAATCTGTCTCTACCGGGGCCTGCGGCAGCTGCCTCTGAGCAGGCACCCCTCTATGAAAAAGCCCTCCTGACCAGGGTCTCCTTCCTCCTCGAGTTGTTGAGAAGAGTGAGGGAACCAAGTACCTAGGATGATGCTAGGCACAGGGTCACTCTGTGAGTGCTTGCTCTATTTCCCTTGCTGCCTGGTATGATGGTAGCAGATCCTGGCTTGCAGTGTCACTTGCCCTCTAGCAGCGTTACAGATATTTCCAGTTTTCAGATCACTTCACTTCAGCAAAAACAATGTCTTGATTTTTAAAAACTTCTTTTGCATTTTTATGAGTCTTTTTTTATTCTGTGCTTTTGAAAAAGCTAACTTTGTATGCTTCCTGAGTCATAGTTCAATAGTGTGCCCAGGCTTAGTGAGGGACATGGAATATCATAGACACCAGAAAAGCCAGTGGGACCACAACAGTCCTCCTTCAGAGCCTGTGCTTCTTCATCCTACACATTGAAAAAGTAAAAATAATTGAGTCATGAGGGTGTAAATTATGCAAATGGGATTTTTTTTTTAAAAAGGTGCCCCCATAGAAAGCTTCCAAGAGGGAATTACCAGTCAATGCAGAGAAGAAATAAAAATGACCAACAGGCATCAAAACCTTTCACTAATCATCAGAAAAGTCAACAGTAATGCCTCATCCTTAGATGTGTGAAACTGAGTGAAATTGAGAGAGACTGTCCCAAAGCATAGTATTCACTGCTGGCTGGAACTATAAGTCGTAATTTCAGTCTGAGCCAAAAGTTTGCAGCACACATGCCTCTGGACTCAATGATTTCCATTCTAGAGATATGTGCTGATGTGTTGATCATAGGTAAGTGTTCATGAATAAGAAATTTATGTCAAGCGCACACTTGCTTGCCACGTCTATAGACCCCCGTGGGCTTCTGCTGCCTCCCTGCATGTCTCTCAGTGGGGCCTTTTCCTGTAGCCCACACTTGGACTCCAGCGGGAGTTTCAGTCCTGTTTCCTGATCCCACTCTGCATTTCCAGTCTTCCCCAGTCTAGCTGATGGCAGCTGTGACCTAGAGAGGTGCAGCCAGAAGCCTTGCAAGCCTCCACCCTTCCCTGGCATCATGTCGTGTTCCATCCAACATGGTTTGCAAGCAAACCTCTTAGGTCATTGCTTCAAAATCCATCTTGTGTCTTACTGCCACTCCCAACCTTCCACTGCCACTGTGCTCAGAGGACTCCTTCTTGCTTCCTGCTGCCAGCCCTGTCCTCACTGGCATGTCCCTGCTGTCCTTGGGCTGTCTAGTGGTGGCCCAAGGGCACAGTCTAGGAGCCAATCAACTGATGGCTCTCTCTATATCAACTTTTATTGGCTGTTCCTATCACTCGAAGAGGAAGTCCTAGGGGCCTGCCCATTAGCTCAGTTGTTTTAAGTGACTGATTAAACAAAACAATCAGGATGCTGTGGTTCTATCCCCAGATCCTCAAGACTTACCAGACCTGCCCTGAAGGCATCCTGAGCCAGCCAAAGAAACACTTCAGAAAGGAAGTCCAAGTCTATACCCCAGAAAGATGAAAACAAGGAGAGGTCCTTTTCCTATGACCCTCTCTCAACAGCTCATGAGCGTCCCACAGAATCACAGGGATCACTTGCACCTGGCCTGTCAAAAGCTCCACAACCCCCACACTGAAGACTGAGCTCCCACACATGGATCAGCCCCTGGGGCCCACACTCAGCACTT
The DNA here is from genome assembly GCA_004027165.1 of Ctenomys sociabilis. Lineage (NCBI taxonomy): Eukaryota > Metazoa > Chordata > Mammalia > Rodentia > Ctenomyidae > Ctenomys > Ctenomys sociabilis. Next base: position 24,589 of record PVKA01023868.1, read on the forward strand.
CCAAGCCACCGCACCCAGGAGTAATGGCTGCAAAGATTTATTTTCACTCCAAGTATCCAAGAGTAGCTTCAAGTTGTCTGTACCCAGAGGCTTTATTTTTGACATCCTGCTTTGGATGGATGTGTGAACAAGAGCCATATGTCACACTTAAATTCTCAGGACAGACGCATCCTTTTAGCTTGTGGACAGATGTCAGTTTATCAACTCCAATCTCTTCAGTAAGGCCGAGCCAAGATAACAAAGGACAGTCATGGCACTGAGTGCTCATAAATGACTCAGTTATTTAAAACAAGCTTGTTGCTTATGTGTTTTCTAAGCAGAAGGCTTAGTACTTTTCCTGTTTCTTGGATAATAGCAGTTGGTGTGCCTTCCTTCACTGTCTGTCATGTAGCAGCATCTGTGACTAGTCTCATCTTTCAGCAGAAGGTCAGTGCTGTGCAGGTACTTCCTGTTGGTCATTGGTTCCCAAATGAACTATTTTCAAAAGACTGTATAAGGGGTCTTTTTAAAAGATCTTTTATTTTATTGAAATCATGAGATAACATTTTAATGTCATGCATATATCTCTAAAAATTTAGCAGTTATACACACACCTCCAAAAATTAATGCAATGCACATGTGATCTTAGTTTAACAACCTCACTCCACTTAGCACTCCTTCATAATCCTGTAACATGACCAGTTCATGCCAAATCTAGCATATTTTTGGTTCATTGAAGTGGTGCTCATTTTCCTCCTTATTAAATGAACCCTTATTCTAAGGAAGACTTACCCACTTTCTGAATAAGGTGGTTCAGGCTTAGGGAGGCTAAATTAGTTTTCTTTTTCTTTTTTCTTTTTGTTTTTGTTTTTGTTTTTGAGACAAGGTTTCACTATGCAATTCAGAATGGCCTTGAACTCACTTAGTAGCCCAGCCTGGCATCAAACTTGCAGCCTTCTGAGTACTGGAGTTATAGGCATGTGCCACCACACCTGGCTAAATTACCTCTTAAAATCAGGGTTCAAACCAAGATCTATCTAATGTCAGCCTATTTCCTCTCTCATAGACCATCACAAATTTGTTGAAAAGAGTATTCAAAACTAGATTGCAGGAAAATTTCGTTTAAAAATATAAATAGTAAATTGATTTTGATATTTACTTAAGCACTTGAGCTTTTGCTGTGAAAAGAGTTTATGTTTACTTTTACTTAAAATACGTAATCTATACATCTTTCTTGAAATGTTGTAGACTTTCTAAAATTGTTCACAATAGTTGTCTTCTGTTGGCCTCCTACTCTGTCATCATGTATGTTAGCTTTTTATCTCCTTTATCAGTTCAACTTGAAATTTGTGTTAATTTTGGCCTCTTACATTTGTATATCTGAAGACAAAAAAATGCAACCACACTACCATTTATAGAATATTCAATATGTACAAAAAGTAAATATAAGTCACTAAGAAACCCTAATGTTACAAGTATTTGTTTCATAAAGAAATAATGTTTTACTTAGAAATAATCATTACTTTTCTACGATTATAAATATAGAAGTAGGCCCACACTTTTCTGTCTTTTGTTTTGGGAGGGGCAGTACTGGGCTTGCTAGGCAAGTGCCCAAACACTGAGCACACCTCCAGCCTCTTCTAAAAGCAGTCTTGGCCAAGCAGCAAGGTGCAGTTCATCAGGACTCATTCAAGGGAAAGAGACAAGTTTTGGGGAGGCAGTGTAGCCATGTTCTTCCACAAGATCCGCAGCATACCTGCTGCATTTGCTGTGGCATTGCATTTGGAGAAGTTTCCTCAGTAGCCAGGGCTGTGTCCTTGCAGATCACAGCTGCAGTGACACGAGCTGCCCCTAGAGCCCAGGACTGGAGCTGGGCAGATGCTCTTGGTAGGGCTCTGCTCCCAGCCTGCTGCCGTTCAGCTGCTCACACCTGTCCTGGGCACTGGCCCACAGCTCTATCTCATGTTTTGCCTCGAGCCCCATGGAGAAGTCCGGCAAGGAGCTGGCTGCCTGGCACTTTTCCATAAAGTCACTGAAAAGTGATTAAGTCCCACATCTCCAAGCCACGAGGAATCAGATTTCTACCTTTCCACTCTAATGCATCACCCCCATGTTATCTGTCACAAATTTCCAACCAGCCTCAAGGCCCTGTAGCTTATCTCAGAGTAAACTTACACACTGTGCAGAAGAAACTGCATACAGACACAGGAGGTAATTGGATCACAGTTTATTTTCCAACTTCATGTGTGTTAACTGTGCATAATGTTTTAATGGTTAGGCATCAAAACTTCAAAGCTGGACCAAGATTTGGAAGGAGGCAGTACTGTAGATAGCAGTACTAAGGGACAGACTTACCTTTGGTTATTCTCCTAGCCATGACCTTCTCTTCAACTAGAAAAAGAGAATGAAAGGAAAGGAGTGTTCTACCTCATACTGCAGCCCAGCCCAGTTCTGCTCAACAAACCTCCCATGCAGTGCAGGCCAGAAGTCAAGCATGGGGGTTCTCTCTTCAATGGGACTTTTCTTCAAAACAGCTCAGGGACACCCAGTAAGTGTGGGATGATTTGGACTCTCCATTATAGTACACATGGCCATTAACGGTGACATGTCAGCTTCATTGGATTAGGAAATGCCTATCAGATTAGTACAATAGGCGTGTCTGCATGGGTCATGGAGGCATGACCTTGGGTAGCATAGAAGGGCCTTTGTCCTTCTTTCTTGGCACTGTTCCCCTTTTCTGCTTCCTGACCACCATAAACTAAGCAGCTTTGCTCCACCACACTCTTCCACCATGATGTTGCTGCCTTAGAGCCAACTGACCGTGGACTAAATCCCCAAAATCTTGAGTCAGATTTAACCTAATTTAAGTCGTGGATATCAGGTGTTGTGTCCCAGCAACAGGAAAGCTGAGTGATACAGTCCATTATTCTAAGTTAAAATGATGACTGCCATCCTTTGTTCTACAATTCTTTCCTGAAGTCTTAAAAAAAAAAATCCAGCTCTTCCTTCTGCTTTTTAAGTAATTTATGTGGCTGGATGTTACATCTCATTACCCACTGCCTCCATCCCATGCTGAACCAGAGAGGATGTAGGCACAGGGAGACTATAAATACCCACACTCTTTCCATTCACATGTCTTTACACAGTGCAGAATAGTCAGAATTCTGCCTGAGTTCTGATTCATGAGAATGTGCTTTTATTCCTAACTGGAGTTCTTACATGACCAGAAACTTCCTGGCAGCACTTAGAGTCTTCCAGGAACCTATTGATACAGCAATTCTCTGGTAGCTGGCTGTGGAGTCTCTTTTCTGGGTAACAGGCAATGATGATACATAATCTCTTCCCCAAATCCCAGAGAGTTACAGATGGAAAGATTCGGTCCCAGAGGTTTGTTTGGAAGGGAGGTTTCAAAGGAGATGGTAAAAGCAGCAAGTGTGGACATGAACTTATTGATAGCATCCAGCCTGCCAGCAAATCCTGCTGGTCTGAGGTCCCTTGGTCTGGTTCATTATTTTTCTTCTTGTCAGCTACCTTGTAGCATTTGATAATGTGACCACAGATCTCTAAATCAAAGGGTGCTGGACTGAGCTATCAGCTGTGCTCTCTGAGTCACCTGCCACAGCAGCACTTTGCCTGCCCTGGGTATCAGTTTGCTTCTCTATAGAACAAAGGTGCATGACTCCTTCTTAAAAGCTAACTCATGTAAGGAGACTGGCATTTAAGAAATGTCTAATAAATGAAGGTCTCTTATTATTTCACTGTTCCATATTTATTATGTAAACAAGAATAATAGAGGGAAAGGAGTAAGTTGAGTTCTGATAGTAATTAATGCTCCTTGGAAGGATCCATAGTGAGGAAAGGAAGAGTGGTTGAGGTAACAGAATTGCATCATTTAATTAGTCCTGTGCAGACTGGGCATGACCATTTTAGAAATTAGTGCTAGGAGGCCCAGCACTCCTTCAAGGGGTCTCCCTCCTCCATAGCATCCTCCATGAGAGCATAGACTCATGGGAACTCTCAGATTTCTTTGATCTGCTTTTGATTTTTTCCACTGTTCTTAATCCTGATCCTTACTAATGCTTATTTTGATAGAGCACTTCAAATAAAACCCATAGAGTTCATGCATTTTTAACCACTGACCCCAGATCTTGAATACTGCCACCAGCTCAAAAACTAACAGTACATTTTCTTTGAATTTTTACAGTGAATTTCAGAAAAGGTTTTTAAACAAAATTTTAGAAACAAAAATTGCATTATGCAGAGAGAAATAAGTGCCATTTTCTCTTTCACAGCAAGTCATGAAAATTGAGGGGCACAACCCAGTCATGATAATACTTTTCTAAGTGCTGAAACACCAGAATTTTGACATCCAAAGACTTCCTACACGCTGCCTTCACCTTTTTGATGAGGAAAAAAAATTATTAAATGTCAGCACTCTGGGGAATTTTTAAAAAGACGTCTTTAACAAATAGACTCATTCACTCTCTGCATTTGATATATAAAGTAGAAGCATAACTCTTAGCTATTTTTAATACAGTTAACTTAAAAATGTCAAAATACCCATGTTTTAGAATGAGTTTCTAAACCCTATTCTCTCCCTAATTAGAAAAAAGTATTTATCAAATCAAGTTAGATACACAAGGTCTCAAATTAGTCATGCAAAAAATTAGTGCTGGGTGAAAGGCAATTTGGAAAATCTTCTCACAGCTACTTGCCACTACCAAAAATCTTTAGCTACAGTTCTCACATTTTGATTTGTTTCTACATAAAATATAAATAATACAGGGTATGCATCTGTACAGGATGAGTGCATTAGGTAAATATGATTGAGTACCCAGTTGTTTAGCACTTGAATACGAAATGTCTTGAAAACACCATTTTAGTGGCTGCCTCACACTCTATGGGAGGGGTCAATCTAGTTTGCTTAACTGTTCTTTCACTCTTTGATTTAGGTTTTCATGATAAAGATGTGACAAGCATCTTTGTTTATCCGTGTCAACACTTGCAATTATTTTTTCAGCATTGTTTCCCAGAAGTGAAATTTGTAGTTCTTCAAACTCTTGAAACACTGCAAATTGCTTCCTAGAATAAGCTTGTGACAGGTTATGTTGCCACCAGTTGTATAGGAAGCGCTTCTTCGTCCCAGTATCTTTGCCTGCATTGGAAGGCACATTTTAAAACAATTTTATAGTTGAATCACAGACTTGAAAGATGAAAAAGATTTTAGAAGCCATTTAGTATAACTCTTCGTTCAATAGAGAATTTATCTTCCCAGCACTATAACTGGAAATTCCTTAAGAAGGCTATCCTGTCCATCACTATAATCACAATTCTGTTATACCCATCTTTATAATAGGGAGATATATATATATATATATATATATATATATATATATATATATATATAGTCATTGCATCAGTTAGGGATATGTGCATATTCAATTGGCTTAATAGGCATCTTTAAGAGATAGTCGTTAAATTACCAGATTGTTATTCAAAATTTAAATGTGAGCTTCCTGAAGTGTAAATACTTTGAGGACAGCATATTTTGTATTTAAAAAATAAACTCCTAGGTTTTGAACATCACAAAACCAATATCAGAAAAGCCAATTCCAAAATATTATCCTAGCATCAAAAATAAAATATAGTCATTTCTGAGATTTCCATTGAGAACACTTTTATTTCCCAATTGAATGAGTTCTAGCTCAGTCTGTAAACACTTATCTGAAATTATCTTGGTACTGTGATTGCTTTATCAAAGCATGTATTTAAAATACAGAATTTCATTTTAGACTCATATTCTCTTACCATTCTTAGTATTTTCTCATAATACTTCAAAACGTATATATAGATCTGTTCTGAAGCCCTGAAAAGCCACTGGCACTTTGTCCAGTGACAGGTCCCAATTGTGTTTTCTTAGCCAAGCAAAATGCCCTTGAGTTTGCTTTTCTTCTTTCTCTTGGTGCTTGTTTGGCAGTAAAGCAGCCAGTTAATTCTCCTAGTAGGCATCATAAAATCTTTCCATAGAAGAATTTCTTTGAGGATGAAGTTCTCCATTACATTTTCAGTTCATCTTATCTGCCAATTGAAACAATGCTTTTCTTCAAAAGCTAAGATGAAGAAGGTACAAGATTGATCATTTGATCATGAGTAAGCAGTATCTCTTCCAAATGTGTGCTGTGATTGACTCCTTTTTTAGAGAGAAAGATTTAAGGAGACTGTAAAATAAGGGAAACTTTAATCATTGAAAAGCAGTTAACACATTAATGTCCTCTCTACTTACTTGATTCCTCAATTTTAATTATATTAGTAAGTCCATTCACATCAAATTGTCAAAATTAATTACTATTCCTTTTGAGATGGGCCTTATGCAGCCCCTATAAGGAGATCATCATGTACTTCAAGAAAACAAAAATAAAAAATAAAAAAGGAGATCATCGTTTACTCTGTATTAAGACTGGATGTGGTAGCCCATGCCTGTAATCCCAGCTCTTGGGAGGCTGTAAACAGGCGGATCACTGAGTCCAATCTAGTAGTGAGACCCTGAACACCCTGTAGATCCCTCCCAGAAAGAAAGAGAGAGAGAAAGAAAAAAAGAAAGGAAGGAAGGAAGGAAGAGAGAGAGAGAGAGAGAGAGAGAGAGAGAGAGAGAGAGAGAGAGAAAAGAAAAGAAAAGAAAAGAAAAGAAAAGAAAAGAAAAGAAAAGAAAAGAAAAGAAAAGAAAGAAAAATGTTTAATTAGGCTCATGATTTTAAAGGGTTCAGTCCAAGGTTTACTGGTTCTAAGACAGAGACTTCAAGTTAGAAGGGTATGGAGAACCAAAGCTGCTTGGTCCATGATGACTGAGATGCAGAGCAGGGCAACAGTGCCAGAAAGGAAGATGTTAAGGGACCTTATATATTAGTGCCCAGTACCACTCCTCCATGGCCACCAAGACACACCCAGGATCTCACTCTACTAACCTTTTAAGTGCTTCTTAATAAAGCTGGAATATCAGGATTAAGGGTCATACTGGGCCACGTCTCTCACCTAGGGAACAGTGACTCCAGCCAGGTCAGCCTTGTAGTCATGCTGCTTTGAGATAACGCAAAGCAAACAAGTATGCCACAAGTTTATCTGAAGTCCCAGACCCAATCAGCAGCCACTTAGATGCTATGCCCAGAGAAATGAGTCATTTGAGCTCTATCAGGAAGAGTGTCATGGTCACTTAATGGTGTCTGCTTTGAATGCAGGAAAAGGAAACACTGGTATGCATGCTGGGGATTTGACAGTGTCAGGCTAAAAGAAATAGTCCTGGAGAAAGTGGAAATGAAAACAGCCTCAGGGCCACAGTCCCTTGAGTGCTAATGTTCCATGCCCCATCCACTTTCTTTTTGTGCTTTGCTAAATGTGGATATGGTTGGGCTGGTGAGATACTCAGCAGACTAAGTTCCTGCTTTGGCAAGCACAGGGACTAGGGTTTGATCCCAGGTCCCGAATGCCATGCCAGCCCTGTGCCCAGGATGCACCTGCGGCCAAGTCCAGGCCTGGTGGTGCACCATATAATCCCAGTGCTGGAGAGGCTGAAAACAGGAGGATCATTACAAGTCTGAGCTTTATAGTAATATCCTGCACCAAATACATAAATGGAAAAAACTGTGGATATGGGGTTGTTGTTTTTTGTTTGTTTGTTTGTTTGTTTTTTTGACAGTATGGTGGTCATAAATCACTTGGTGAGCTAGCTTTCCAGAGTCTTGTGAAACTGCCCCCTAGGTTTCTGTTAGGGTAGTGTGCAACAGCTCACATGTAGAATGGGGAACTTAAACCCCATGGATCATCTTTATGTAGCACTGGGACCTTTTCTCCTCTGTCTACACAATAGAATGCAGCTGTTGAGAGAGACTGCAGTGAGCCAACCCAAAGTGGTCCAACCATGTGAAGGTGAGGGAGATAGAGCAAAAGAGGATGGTCTGAAATTTGCAAGGCTAGGGATGACCTCAGCCCTGCCAGTTGCTCTCTGTGTAACCCAGTCATGAACCTGAGAACCTATATTGAACTACCTGTTGAGATGGATGAATTGTGCTGATACTTATCTCACTAGGCTGCTCTGATCTTCAAAGGAGAGAAAACAGGTGCATATGTACTATAAACTATCAAGAGCTGTGTTTTCCTTATTCAAGGTTATTTCAGTAGCTAATGATTAATGGTTTAATGTTTTCTTGTGAAAAACCCAGCAGCAAAAGTCATATACCAGTGTTGAGTCTGTTCCCATTTCAGATTTCTAATGTTGTGGGAAAACACAAATTGGGCCCCACTGGTTCATGTCAACTACAACTCCAGACACTGAGCAGTCATTAGGGGACATGACAATAATTTAATTTCAAGTCTACAGCCACAGAGTTCAGTCTCCATCCTTCTTGTGTTTACTAAATGCAGATCAGCTGGGAGGGCAAGGAGCTGTAGGCAAGCAACAGCGATATCACAGGATTCACTATGGAGAGCAAGCCTGCCACATCCACAGCTGATGCACAGCCTTGAGGACGTGGAACTGCAGAAGAACACTGACTTACATTTATATTATTGTTACTGATTTGATCTGTGGTGTGTTCAACTATTCCTGTGAATCTTCTCTTTGATTTTTTTCTTCCTGTTTGACTATTAAAAGGACTATTGGCATTGATGTTATATATACTAGGGAGATGGTTCAATATCCGCCAGAGCAAGAAAAATATGGATGAGATAATAAATAATCAGAAGTTCCTCTTTCATTCAGTGGCATTGTTAAATAGCATCGCTCTGTAGTAAAGCTGAATTAAGCAGCTATACCACTCTGCTTCTGTACTTCAAGCAATGTGACAGTCACTTACCTCAAAAGTATAAAGCAGCTCCTATCCCCATCTCTCCTGGCCTGTTCCTCCTATCAGACTCTAGGTTGTTATTCTTGTTTCACTCTTTACTGTCCTTTTTGCCTTCCATTCTTTCCACGGGCCTCAAGCGCAGAGATCAGGCTCCCTTAAAATTTTTGAATTTTTGCCCATCCCTAAGCTGCTCATTCCCTACATTTTTTACCTCATAAATGTCAGCATCATCTCAAGGAGAACATGTGGAAACCTCAGACATTCAGACCACTCCTCTCACCCCCATGTCCAACTGGTGACCAAGTTCTCACACCTACTACATTTATGAGGAAGACAACTTCAGGTTGATTCTATTACTGGGCTTCTAGGGCAAAACTCCCAGATCTGGGGGTCCCAGCAGACCTAGCCCAGCCATCTATCCCATCATGCTAATGAAGGAGAGGAGTTTTAATCAGCTTGGCCATGCTGGGGACACAGAAAGAAATTCAAAGTCTGCCCTCTAGGGGCTGATAGAAGTTTTGGGGTTTTATAGGAAAAGGAACAAAGAATGGTAGGGGTTTGCATAGATGGGGGCTCCACAGCTGGCAGTCCGGAGGGGTCTGGTCAGATGATGGTGGCTTAGGACTAGCCTCGCAGGGTTCTGGGACATTGTGTGAGGGGGCAGTTTGGTTCTGATCATGAGATGATGGCTCCTGTTTTGGGGGGCAGCCTCAGTTCCCTTAATGGGGTGACTACTTCTCTTTGAGGGTGACCTCATTGTAGGGTTTCTGCAAGGCTCTGCTTTTCCTCGAATCTGAGGTGATTTCACACTTAGCATGACTGGAGATTGTGGGCATTGTTCTGGGGAGTCTGGAACTAGATGTTGTGTAAGCTGGCTATTGAGTGTCCCTAAAAGTCCTGAAAAATTAGTTGTGATAGACAGGCCCATGTGCAGGGGCAAGCAGAGACCTGACCCAGTGTCATGGTGGTCCACACTTCACCCTGCTTTAGTTATACAGTAGGCATCTGCAAGTAGCCTCTAGGTCCCCGCTGTACCCCCTTCTCTTATGCTTGCTGTTTCCACTCCTCACCCTCCAACCCTGCCCACTGACATTAGTAATGACTGCTTGCCCTTTCTTAGCTGGTCCCCTTCCAACCTACACCACATGCTTCGTGGGTGACATACATGGTCTCATCACTCAGTAGCTTAAAATTCTTCAGTGCTTCTGTGTTATTTCTTGAATATAATGAGTGGTTTTGAGCATGACACACAGTTTACTCTATCATGTCTCCTCCTGGCTGTACTAAAATACTGCTGTTCCCTAAGTGGATGGGATAGTTTCATACTTCTGGATTTGGGAAAAATGTACCTTTACACACCGTGTAGTTTTAGAGAGTGGCATACTCACTCTCTAAGAGTTAACTCTTCCTTTCTGTTCCTATAGAGACCTATAAATACTCCCTTGATAGAACTTACGTTGTTTTTTATGAATGTTCTTTTTCTAAATATCATGAAATGGTTACTCAAAAATTTTATATGCATCCTTCCATTGGGTATTTGTCACCCTTAAAGCCACTCTTTATTTTTTTTTTTTTTTTTTTTTTTTTTTTTTTTTTTTTTTTTTTTTTTTTTTTTTTTTTTTTTTTTTTTTT
>PVKA01023869.1:0-35017 GCA_004027165.1 Ctenomys sociabilis
AATCTTTGATATAATTCAGCTACATAAATACCTGTAAATATAATATCATGTATGCACCTTGTACAATACCAAAACATTATGAAAACAGTTTGCAATGTATTATTTCATCGACTCTGTATGGTTATGGTGTTTTGAAACTGTCTGATTGACATTTGTATTTCAATAAAATAAAAATAAATGGAAAAAAAAAAAAAAAAAACAAAGTGTAGTATGGGGTTACAGGATAAATCCGGAGGGTACATGACTGACCTTATCACATACAAAAGTTACATTTCTTGTTATATAGGTCTTGTTTTATCTTGGTCTTAACCATCCAGCAGAAAAGTATAGAAATGAGGTATATAAAGCCATATTAATATGCTGAGTTGTGAAAGGCTCAAGTCAACAACTTCTGAAGGCCTTTATTTTGACTGCTCTTTCAAAGTAATCTTTAAGTTATGAGGCACCTAATGTTTTTTAAAAAATCTTTTCAGTGTAGTTTTTATTACTGCATTCCAATAAACTCCCTGATAGAAACATTAATTACCTGTGTGAAAAATCATAAAGGTCAATTTCCCTAGTCATTCAACATAGGAGCTGTTCTTGTACATTCCAGCTCATAATTCAGTGTGGAAGATGCACAGTTAGTGTAGATTTGGAAAGCATTTTGATGGGATAGAGTTGACAGTGCAGAGAGAAGGGTTGGATTGAGGTGGTTGGTAAGCTCTCTCAAAAGAGGTGATCTCTGTGGTAGAGGTAATCCATGTTGTAGTATAATGCAAATTAACACTACTTTGAGATATCATCGTCATCATAACCCAGAAAGAATGGTTATCATGAAAAAATACTAATGATAGCAAATGCTGGTTAGGATATGGGGAAAAAGGAATTGTTCTACCTTGTTAGTGGGGATGTAAACCCCCATGGAAATTAATGTAGTGATTCCTCAAAAAACTGAAAATAGAAATTCCATTTGACCTAGTTACCCCCCTTCTAAGTTTCTTCCCCAAAGAGTTAAGATCATCATATTACAGGTATATACGCATATCTATGTTTATAGTGGGACAGTTTATAATAGCTAGATCTTATGGCCATTGAGATATGAATAGATAAAGACAACACCTTATTTATACACAATGGAATACTCCTCTGCCATAAAGATAGATCTAAGGCATCCACAGGTAAATGGTGCAACTTGAGAAGATAATATTAACTGAAATAAATTAGACACACAAGTTTACTGTATGAATTCTCTACATGAGAAATATACAGAAAACTAAAGAGTAAAAGGAAGATGGATAACTGCAAATAAGAAGTAGGTAGAAGTTCAAGTGACTCTGCAAACGACCTATTTCATTGTCTCAAATGTATTTTAATGTCTATGCTGATTTGTTTCATTTGTACTAATAGTTTCCCTTAGAGGAAGGGAAATTTTGCACTATTATCTATTTTTTCTTTGTAGGAAAGAATCTTTTTTGTTTGTGCCTTATACTCTGAGTAGTTACTGTGAAGATACTGATATGTATATGAACTATTATTATTCTTTTATTATCTTGTTATTTTTTTTTTTCTAAAATAAAAAATCCCCACTAGATTAAAAAAAAAACAAAACTGGATGAAGAATACTGAGTGAGCTGGTTGCATTGGACTGAATCAACTGATGTTCTGTGATCACTAAGGGTCTAGCCTATACCAGTCATTCTGCTAAGCCTTGAACATAGAGTGCTCACTATTGTGAAGTTGGTGTTCAGTGAGGGTTGGGGATGAGAAGACAGTATAAAGATTTAAGGCAATAAATGATACAACTTTAGATAGTTTGTGTTTCTGTTTTCTTTTCTTTTTGTGGTCAGCTTAGTCTGCCCTGGGGCCAGGATTGGTGCAGCATGTGGTACTAGGGATTGAACCACGATCCCTGTGCTTGCCTAAGCTTGCCTAAACAGGCACTTTAGACTGCTTAGCTATCTTACCTGGCTTGGTAGTTTGTATTTCTTAATTGGGTGTGTTGACTGAGCTATGTGGGGCCCAGGTGGGTGATAAAACATTATTTCTGGGTGTATCTGTGCAGTTGTTTTGGAAGAGATGATTGTGAGCATTTGAATCCTCAGAATGTGTAAGATTCTTCCAGTCTGTTGAGGGTTCAGATAGAACAAAAAGGTAGAGGAAGGACATAGTCTCATGTAGAGGAAGGGAGCTCATGTTGGGGCCCCTGTCAGCTGTGATGGTGGCTGGGATCAGAATGAGGCCAGTGGAGGGAAGAGAAACCAGCTAGATTCAGCATGTGTTTTGGAGGCAGTGCCAGCAAGATTTGATGGTTAATTGCATGTAGAGAATACAGAAGGACAGGAATCAAAGGTGACCTCTGTGCTTGGTCAGAAATGCAGACAGGCAAAAGCTGAGGGCACTGGGGACACTTAAACGCTTGACCTGGTAGCTGGATAAGATGTTAATTTTGGAATCAGAAAATCTATTTTAATTCTGTTTATTATTTCCAGCTGTGTGACCCTTGAACCAGGAATTTACTATGTCTGGGTGCTGGTTTCCTTAGAATGATCGTATTTCTGTCTTCTCTAGATTGTTCAGCATGTTCAATAACCTAACACATGCCAGCTTTGACAATCTGTTATAAATGGTAGCTATTATTACAGGCTTAAAACTTAGCTCTGCTTTGTTCCTGAAAAAAGCTTATACACTAAAATACAAATATAAACACATCATATCCAACTTTCCAAAGTCTGTACATAAATGTTTTAGTCAGAGCCCAATGAAAGGGAAATCAGTTCTCTAGGACTGCTGGCCATTTATTATGAATGTTCTTTCGATTTGTGCAATTGAATATTCCCCCTCCTTCTGCCCTTTTCAACTTTCCCACATTTATTTATTTTTGATTCATAATGACTGACCTTATCTGGAATTAAAATATTCGCTGTGCATGGAAAACTCCTAAGTGTGCTCCTTTCATCAGCATGGGATAGGAGACCTAGCTGTGCACATCTCAGCACTCTTGATAAGGCTATTTCATGGGGGGAGGGAGAAATAGGTATTTTTTTTTTTCTCTTTTTACTAATGGTTGAGAAACAGCTTCTAAAGATAGAGCAGCAGAGAATGAGGGAATTAAGTGATTGATAGCAGCATGTGAGGGGCAGGCAGCTGGGCTGTTGGCTGGACTCTGAACTATTGTTCTGCAGATAGTGGGAGCCAACAAACAATGTGGACCTACTGTGTATGAGGTGATAGGTAAGCAGGGGAAAAGCTGACCCTGGATGTGAAAGACTGGAGTGGGACAGGTGGGGATTGTGGCAGAGATGCCTTACAAGGGGCAAAACGCAAAGGAGATTATAATAGGGGCTGCAAAGATGGGCACCAAGTTTTGGGGGAATAGAGGAGAGAGTGAGTAATTCCAACTTGTGGATCCCAAAACAGGTGTCATTTTGGCTAGACAACCAGGGCTGTGGTGCTTTGTGCTGTGAGTCTTGTCTGACTTAGAATTTTATTCTCAAGACCACAGTAAGCTTTCTATGGCTTGGGATGTAGGGGTGCAACAGATATGAGCACAGATGTGAGATGGTTTTCTTCCAGTACCTCGAGCTGGCATGGTGCCTGATACATGGTGAGGTTTCAGAAACATTTTCTGACTATGCTACTATGGAAGTCCTGTGTAAGGAGTCACAGGTAGCCTGATGGGGCTGAGATATTGTGACAAAGGTGATATTTCACTGTCTGAAATTCTGTATGGTCACGCTTTGCACCACGGTGTTTTCATCAGTGATGGACCACATACACAACCATGGTCTTGTTATAGCTTACATGTAGTCAATGTTCTTCAAAGAGAATATTGGTTCCCAGGACACGGCACCAATTGGAGATAGTGACGTCTTTAGGAAATGGGGCTTGTGGGTCATGTCCTTGAAACAGTTTATGACCATTAATTCTGTTTTGTTAATGTCATTGGATTAAGAAACACATAGTAGATTAATACAGCATGCTGCTGGGTGTGTTGGAGTAGGTCATGTAAGGTACAGTATGTAGTGTCTGGCCTGTTTCTCTCTGCACTATTCCTGGGCTTTGACTCCAGGCCACCATGAACCGAACAGCTTTGCTCTGCCCTTCTGCCACAGCACTGCTTCCTTGGAGCCTGCTAACCACAGACTGAATTCTGAAGCATGAGGGAAATTAAACTTTCATCCTTTAAATTGTGGGTATTGAGTATTTTGACCTAGTGACCAGAAAGTTAATTCAAGGATTGTAGGATCCTGGCCTTTTCCTCTTCCTTTTGATTTTTCTGATTCCTTATACAAGCACTTTGTTCCACCACCTCCTTCTGCTGCCATCCATCATCCCTAGAAGAGGCACAAAGCACCAGTCTGTGGGATTTTGGGCTGGGACTTCCAGAACAGAGGCAAAATACATCTTTTTTTTCTGTGTAAATAAATTCCCTTGGGTATTTCCTTATAGCAATATGGAACTGACTAGCACAGGTTCCTATAAGATTATATTGCTGAGTGATACTTTAGCTGTCATAGTTTGTAGAAGTATACTCTATGATGTTTGCACAGTGGAGATATATAGATTTTTCAAAACATTTCTGCCATTATTCATTATGTGGCATAGTTTTATTTTACCTCCTTATGTATGTTTTGTTGTAGTAAAATGTACATATTACTAAATTTTTGCTTTAGCTATTTTTTTAGTGTAAAATTCTGTGTCTAATGATGTTTACAATGTTGTTTTATCACACCTGTCTCTGAAATGTCTTCATTATCCTGAGCCAAAATGGCAACAATGAGCTAATAACACCCCATTGGCCCTTCCCCCCTTGGAATCCACTGGCTTTCATTCTACTTTCTGTGTCTATGAATTTTCTTATTCTAAACATTTCATATATGCAAGTCACACAATATTTGTCTTTTTCATCATCTTCTCTTTTATCAGTAATGGAAATATAAGGTGTTGTTGAGACATTAGGTTTTACCCAAGTCATGTTGGCATCTGTTGTCTGGTGTCTGATTTCAAAATAAAATAAAATTTCTTGTAAAAAGTTCAGTCTTACTTCTTCTTCCATAGCCTTGGGGGTGCACATATTTTCTTGCTCCCTGCACTGCAAGCTCTGAGCAGGTAGGTGCTTCACTGGTACTCAGCTGCATTTGCTCAGTTCATGAGCAAACATCAACATAGGAGGCAAAAGGGGGAAGAAACCTTTTGACAGACAAGTTTCCCAGAAGGACTAGTGCTTAGACCAAAGGTTGTTAAAGGTTTAGGGTAATGAAGAAGAGAAAGCACATAGGGAAATATGTAGAGCTTTGAGTGATATGAAAGTCATTTAAACAAGGAAATCATAAGGCAATAAGAAAAGTCTAGCTATATCTTACAAGGCAGAATGTTAGCTGATGAGGTTAGTGTTGTGATTGATTAGAAAAACAGTTACCTTTCAGTGGGATGTGCTATTGTCCAGGACCTTTCACACAGAGCTTATTTTCTTTGTGACAAACTTGAGATATAAATATTAGTTATCCATGTTTCAGTGATTGAAATGAGTCGTTTTTTCTTGAGACAGGGTCTCACTGTGAAGTTCAGGTTGGGCTTGAGCTCACTTTGTAGCCCAGGCTGGTCTCAAACTTGTAGCTCTCCTCTGCCTCAGCCTCCTCAGGGCTGGGATTTCAGGCAGGTGCCACCACGCTGGCTCAACTGAGATAAATCTTAAAGAGGCTGTTACACACTCCAGCTCATGAACCCTATTAAGTTTCTGAGTTGGGGTTAGTATCGAGATCTGTCTGCCCACATTTTCCCACTATGAGAAAAGCTGTCTTTTAAAATTTGAAGTACAGAGTTGGGAGTGGATGAATGAGACAACACCTGCCCAAGAATGAAACTAGTAAAGCACCATGGGCACATTTTAAAAAACATATTGGCTTAACATACCCCAGAGGATCACAAGAAGTATTGGGTACTACAGTGAAAGGGATTAGGGCAAACACACTACACAAAGAAAATCTCTTTCTGCCCACAGCCAGGCTGGAAGGATGCTTGTGAACACAATGCTAGTGTAAGCACAGGCAGGGCTGGGGAGGGACTTGTTACAGAAGTCACCCCTGCATGTCCCTTGCTTGTGTGTAGCGCAGAGGCAACACATATTATTAAAAATAGTTCTGAAGTTGATGGTACATTAGCCACTTCTCTTACCTTTAGGTCACTCAGGTTAACACAATAGCAAAAGAAAATTTGTCAATTTGTTACAAAATGCACAGTAGGAATTTACCCCCAGCCACTTTAAAAACAGAGATATTTGTGGTTAGAGTGTATTAGTTGCTATAGAATAAAGTCTGCTAGGGCTGGTTGTTTTCCACCAGGGGAATCAAATATCTCATTGCTCTATCAGTCTCCTGCCATATCATTTTTAAAGGTGACTCATAAAATGTTTTTCTCTCCTGTGGAAGCAAGGAGGAAAACTTTATTAGGGGAAAAGTAATGTAGTTTGAAACAGTCCTATAAACTCAGAATCTGTTTAGAGCACTTAATTCTGAGCTTTACAAGGCAACCTTGTCTTTCTTTGCAAATAAACATAGGGTTTTCCAATGCATGAGTGGGAGGCTGTGCTGTGCTGGTTTCATGGCTTGGAGAAAATTTGGAGAGGGGAAGATGCCAGTAAAGTTGGCTTCCCTACCTGTTGGGACCCATAAAAATGCATAAAGAAGGGAAACCTAAGGGCCAGCGAGATAGCTCAGTGGAGTAAAAACCTGCTTAGGCAAGCACAGGAACCAGGGTTCGATCCCAGGCACTGCATGCTTCACACTGGCCCCACCCATGGGTGTGCTGAGCCAGCCACTGATCCCAAGTGTGGAGGTGCATGCCTGTAATCCCAGCACTGAGGGGGTTGAAAACAGGAGGATCACTAGGAGTCTGAGATGTGTAGTGAAACCCTGTACCAAATACATTAAAAAAAGGAAACCTAGGTAGGATTGCTATTCCTTATGGCATGTATGTGTAAGGTTAAGTGTATCTTAGAATAAGCAAGCCGGATAGTTCTCCTCTCTGTTCCCTAACTTCATTTTAAATGAGTTAAAATTGCCTCGATTTCCTTTCAGCTGGTGGTAATTTTGCCTTGTCTCCTCCTGCAAACACACACAAAACTAACTAGCTAATGCTTTCTCTGTGTGTGTGTCCCACTTTCTTTGTCTCTCCTCAAAGCATTGTAAAAGTAACACATATTAACTATACAAAACTTGCAAAATATGGAAAAGCAGAGAGAAGGAAGAAAATGGTTAGTCTCGTCACTCAGAAAAAGTAATGGGATTAGTGTTTTAATTTTGATTTGTTCATTTATTTATCCATTTATTTATTTACTTATTAAGACAAAGAAAACCTGCCTCAGTTGCCTGAGTGCTAAGATCCTGGACATGTGCTACCACACCAGCTTAATTTTTATTTTTATATTTTAAAAATGGTTGTGATTATATGTATACAAAATTGTATTGATTTAAACTTTTATTTCTGTGGTTGTGAAAGTGACCCGTATGCATTGCTGAAAGATGTAACAATATAAATAAAGATAGTTATATAGAACTTTACTATCCAGAGATAAATGCTCTTGTTCCATTTTATTATGTTATC
The DNA here is from genome assembly GCA_004027165.1 of Ctenomys sociabilis. Taxonomy (NCBI): domain Eukaryota; kingdom Metazoa; phylum Chordata; class Mammalia; order Rodentia; family Ctenomyidae; genus Ctenomys; species Ctenomys sociabilis. Next base: position 7,585 of record PVKA01023869.1, read on the forward strand.
ATAGTCTTCTGTGGATTTTAAAATATTTGTGGCAAAGCTTAAAATATACTAAATGCAGGGACATTTGTAGCTGTTTGGTGAAGAAAGATAAGAACAGGGATTGAAGGGAGTGATATGTCCCATAGAATAGTTTTACCAACAAAAAATAAAACTCTGAGACTTAGGTCATGCATGAACTTTAAAGTTGCAGAAAATCATTACTTGAGTTTTTTGGCAATAAAAGTGATTATTATGCTGCTCTATACAGTAATACTTTCATGGAAGAAGAAAGGAAAATTACCTCAGTGGTCCTCCCAGCATAGCCTCTTAGCTATATAAACAGTTTAGCCATTATTAAATAAGTTCTAGAATAATGTATGTTTTCATGAGTGATAATCAAACTCAGGAAAAGGTTTTATCTGAACTCATGAATAAAGAACAAGATTTGGAAGTAGATGTTTTCTGGTATGAGTCAGATGAAAAAGCAATGGAAGTTTGCGTTGGTGGGCCAGCCTTTACCCTGCAGTGTGGAGGCCGTCAGAGGACACGAAATCCAGTGGACATTCTTTAACTAGGAGTGCAAACTGATGGAGTGAAGACTAGTAAATAATTTTACATCACCACTAACTCATCTTTGAGTTCTTGTATGTGATTTTTCTTTTGGTTCCTAGAATACATTGTTATGTGTTTTCTTTCCCTATAAGAGAACATATGATATTTTCCACTTTATATTTAAGAAACAAGTTGGATGAGAATAAAATTCTTGACTTAAAACTTTCTTCTTCAAAACAGTAATTGTACAATAGTTTTATAAATTCGAATTAAACTATTAAAGTTAGCGGCAAGCCAACAGAGTAATTTAGGATGCCATTGTTATTCTTCACCTTTATTTATTTATTTTTAATATTTTGTGATGCTGAGGATTGAACTCAGAGCCTTCTGCATGCAAGGCAAGAACTCTATCACCAAGCCACATCCCCAGCCCTATTCTTCACCTTTAGACTACACAAAGATCCTTTGACTTATGATGGGTCATAGTCACAGTAAACCACCATATGTTGAAAATATCTAAAGTAAAAAATGCATTTGATATGCATAACCAAATGTCCTCAACAGTGGCAAGTCCACTGAAGAGTATCAACTGTTTTCCCTCATGGTTGTAGGGCTGACTGTGAGCTGTGGCTAACCCGCAGCTACCCAGGCTCGCAGGAGGGTGCCCTGCCTTGCAGTGTTAGCTGCAGGGCAGAGTTACACATTCAAAATCTGAAGTACAGTCTGGGCCACTTCCCGAAACTCGTTCTCAAACTAAAATATAAAGTCCTATGGATGTAGCTCAGTATGAGAGGTTTAGCTTCAGTCCCACTATCAGATACACAAAAAGTAAGCAGAAGTAACCATCCTAGGTTGCGGACTATTTAAATACCCATAAGGAGTCACAATTATAACTTTGAATGCAAAGAAATTTTAGCGCTAGGGAGATAGTTCAGTAGGATAAGTGTTTGCCTGGCAAGTACAAGGTCCTGAGTTCAATCCCCCAGTATTGCAAAAAGAAAAAAAAAGAAATTTTAGATACTATTGCTCCTTATGTGGTTACCAATGTCATTGTGCTGTTACATTTGTTTGTTTCTCATTGTACATGATTTTCAGGCTTGTTTCTTTTTTTTTAAAAATTACTTACTTCCCTATGGGGTAAACTTCTCTTCTGTTTGACAGATAGGAAGAAAGACTTTATGATTTGAGTACGCCTGTGAGTGACAGCAACCAGGATGGCTCAGGCTTCTTGCTCTGTGCTACTGTGTTTGCAGTAGGGGTGATAGGCAGTTGTCATCTGTCTGGAAGCAAGTGCTTCTTCACCTAGGAAACAGGACCCTATATTTCCTATAGAAAATGAAGGTTTATTTTGATTTAATTTAATTTTTAAATAGGTAAAATATATACATGCTTCAAAATCAAAATTATATACAAAAATGTATTTTAGAGAAGTTGTTATCCTGGTCTTCACCTTATTATACCTACCCTTTGTAACTAACCTGTAGTTAATATTTATGTTTCTTTGAAAAAATAAGCAAACTGTATATACTCATTTTTTTAGGTTTCTTATAAAAGGTATAAACTCTATACATTTTGTATTTTTATTTTCTTCAGTGATGTATTTTGCTAATCACTGATATTCATTCAATTGTAAGGCTATGTGGGTTTCCACAGGGTATTGTGGGCTTCCTGGCTTGGCTTTCATTGAAAGACATTTCAGGTCTAGACTTTTGCTATTATAAATATCATGGACATAAATAACCTTGAGCATAAGTTGGTGGTGTTAGGGTATATTCTTTGTTCAGGTAGTTTCTGTTTTACAGGGATGTGGTTGCTTTTCTCAGTCTTGCTTTATTTCCATTACACTATAAGCGAATTCTTTCAGATGTGTATTGTGTTGATATCCCTTTAGGGTTCAGTGTTTTTTCCTGGTTTTGGTCACAAGTACAGGTAATCACCTCCATCCTCTCATGCATAATCCAGTCTTGGATAATTGTACAAGGGGTGAATGTGGGGAAGCCAGATAACAGATTTATGTGATACAAAGAAAGTAGGAGTTCCGTTCTTAGAGTGGTAAAAAAGTGATAAAATCCCTAATTATACCTCAGTTCTTTAAACACAATCATTTATGATTTATTACCAACATTGGGTACATGTTCTTTAATTGGGTTCTTTTCCTTCACAATTAATTGAACACACAATTGACCTGTCTAAGTTCAATGAAAATCTAATTAAGGTGAAAGATTGTTTGTCTTCAAGGCTGCAGAGTGATTTTTATCTTTGTTTCAATTATATTAAATTTATATGATCTACACATTTTATCTTGTGTACCAAACTTTCATCATTTTTATAAAAATACAGTATGCAAGCAAATGACTACATAAATATTGCTGGACCAAGACGGAACAGTGGGCCCTCAGGTGACAACAACTGTGTGATAGCCTGCACTGATCATTCCTTCGGTGTTGAATGGAAATCAGATTTTAGCATATGCAAAGAGGCTTAGAGTGATAATATATAATGTGTGACTGTTCTGACAGTAGGGAGGCAATTTTGTGAAAGGTGAAGCACCTCTATGTTTTGTGAGAAGCTGGGGAAGGCTGCTCAGTGGTTGCTATCTCAATGCCATTTACAACCACACAATAAAAATGCTGAGAAGAATGTGTAGGCAGACTTCAAATTATGACCTAATATGAATACAACTTGCACGACAAAGGTGATTATTTAATATGAGGGACTAATTCACCCTCCTCATGCCTTGCTCTCTGGTCTTTTCCCTCCATCCCCAAATACCCCCAGGATCTTATCTAAAGTCTGAGGACTTATTGTTTTTTGGCAGAGCTGGGGATTGAACTCAGGTCCTTGGGCTTGCCAGGCAAGTGCTTATTCCACTGAGCCATTTCCCCAGTCAATTCTGAGGACTTTGAGAAGAGGATCTTTGGCAGCCAAGTCAACAAAAAGCATGAATTAGGAGCACTTTGGATCTTAGACTGGTCCAGGTGCTTCTTGCCGAGCTTTTATAAGCCAGTGATTTTATCTCTGCATCTTGGTATTCATCATGGCCTATGAATGACACTGCAATGCATGCAGTTAATTTGGAATGACACCTGAATAATCCTGCTAACTACAAAAGGCTTAGAAAGGATGGCATAGATTCCTACTGACTGCAGGAGCAAGTGATGTGTTGCCTGGAGCAGGGTGACAGGACACCCAGGAGGGGCTGGAGAGCTTCAAGGGTGAACTGCAAAGATTAAGTGAAAATCTGTAAGCATGTCGAATAGGCTTTGTTTTCCCTTTTGGTTTTGTACAGTTACTATTTCTCCTTTTGTGATTAACAAGTACTTTGTGGGGAGAGACTCTGACACCAGATAACCATTCTATTTCTCATTAAACACTTAGAATCTGTTGGTGATTTTTGCCCTCAACTTGTGTTACCATGGTTGTAAAATGGCATTTTACTAATTTTTTCATTCCTTCTATTGTCATCACTATTCAGCTGAAAGGAAGAATGATCTCTTCTTTTGTTTTAATTCTTTGTACAGACTCAAGGATTCCTATTTTATTTATAGGTGATGATGTTACTATTTTTATTTATTTTTGATGCTTAACCTGCCTTAGGTTTAGCTAGTAGGGACTCTCTTGGGCTGGATCCAATGTCATTGTGTGCCTGTGTTTGTGTAGGAGTGTGGTACTGGGGAGTGAATTCAGACCTTCACAGTGAGCTGTATCCCTAGTTCTTAAACATTTTGAGACAAGGCCTCATAAATGGTTAAATTTCTCAAGCTGGGCTAAATTTGTAATCATTCTCCCTCAGCCCCCAGAGTAGTGTGCCTCATGTCCTCTTATGTCTCTGTCATACTTGGACACATCTGCAGCTTATGTAATAAGATATTTCATATGTGGTTTGTCTTCACCCTGCCACACCCTGAGGTCAGCTTTTCCTTCTGGTATCCCAGTCCCTTCTAGTAGAGACAATGATCCTTTGGCACTACTGGAAAAACAAACAAAAACAAAAACAAAGAAACAGAAAACTTCTAAGTGGTCAGGTTTGTGTCTTCTAGAAGTTGATTCTGAAGCCAAGAATTCAAGGACAAGCTACTGACATGTTACAACAATGGTGCTGCTAGGTCATTAGGTGGATGAGAAGTTTGGGTGCTTTCAGGCTGGCTATCCAAAGGTCATTTTGGAAAATGGTGTGAAACACATACCTCAGAACTTTCCTGGTCAGGGGTTAGAGACCTGGAGTGTTTGTAGTCCACATCTGCCAGAGTGTGTAGGGAGAAGGTGCCTTCACCTTTAGGCTCTTCTGGCCTAAAAAACAGCTGGAAGCCAGGCCAGCTTACCCAGGCCTGGTGAGGGGTTCTGTAAGTATAGGCAATAGTGACAAAGCCACAGGTCCTAGCCCAGGCAGGAAAGATCATGAATTTGACTAAGAAAGAAAGGGAAAAGTAGCCTCTGAAGGAAGGTGCTCTGGAGGTTTCTGGAGGGGAGGGACAACATTTTCAATAAAGGACCCTTGGGATTTTCCTCAGAAAGATCACATTGGCTTGGATCTTACTATGCACTTGTTTTCTCTTAGCAACTTCCCATGAGCTTGACCATATCTACTCTTGGCTACTCCACTCTGAAATTACTTGTACTCTTGGGCAAGGGGCCCCAAGAGGACTGGTGATGAATAAAGGATACATGGGGGCAGTTTACTAATAAGAGAACAAGAATTGTCTTTGATTCTGTGCCTTCCTTCCCACTGTACATGCAGCACTTCAGTAAGCCCAGGGTTTATAGCCACACCTAGCTGCTCTTACCACCAGGTTGAACTGCCAGCTCTGCCTGTCATGACACCTCTCTGGGGATGGTTGTAATTGCCTCTTACCTGATCTGTCTTTACCTTGCTCTCCGTTCTACCCACAGCAGGTTACAAGTGAAGTCATGGCTGGCTCAGAACTTACAGGGCACCACTTTTTATCACTGAGAAGTTTCCTGCGGCCAGAAAACACATGCAACTTGGCATCTGGCCTATAGCTGCCTCTCTGATTCCCTCTCCCAAAATTCTTTCCCTCTATTATTTTGCTTGCCGAGCTTGGGTCACAGTGGTGGCTTACTTTCTGTTCTGGGCTTTGTGCTGCTTTTCCCTCTTTTTGCTGTACTTTCTCACTGGACTTCTATGGCTCCCCTCCTTCCCTGCTCCTCTAAGGTCTTGGCTCCAGTATCAGTTTCTTCCCAATATTCCCTTCCATCTACCGCTCTATCCTTTTGCTCTGCTTTATTGTCTTTTCAAGCCCCACAGAAATAAACAGAAACCAACCAAGTGAGAAGAGAAGACTACTTATTCAGTTTGCTATGCCAAAACAGTCGCCATCACTTGCACTTGTCAGTGATGCAAAGGCAGGCAGAAGAGAAGTGGGGAGAGGAAAGGCTTCCAGTGTATCCTGATTGGAGGCTGTTGGTGTGGGAAAGAGGGAGGGAAGGGAACTCACTAGAAGTGGAGCATTCTATGTGATTGGTGGGGGGTGCATATTTGATTTTCTCTGCTTGATCATAGTTGGATATGGGAACAAAAATTAAGGTAATCAATGTCTGATTATTTTGGGTTGATTGTCACAGTGACTTCTTGTTTGATTTCCCATGCTGCTTTGTACAGATAATAGTCTGGCTTCCTGTAGTTAGTAGGATAGCTTCTGAGGCTGGTTCTATTTTTATGTGTAGTCTGGTCATCTGTTTGTATATTTAGGGCCAGCCAGATAGCTGAGCAGATTAAAATCCCTGTTTAGGCAGAGGTTGAATCCCCATCTGCAGTGCCAGCTCTGCCCTTGGGGCACACTGAGACAGCAATTGAGACTGCGTGTGTTGGTGTGCGCCTGTAATCCCAGCTCTTGGAAAGCTGAAAACAGGAGAACCAGTACAAGTCCAATCTGTATAGTGAGACCCTATAGACCCTGCACTAAATAAATAAATAAATTATATATATATATATATATATATATATATATATATATATATATATATATATATATGATGCTGTATATTTAGTCTTTCCACCATTACTAGATGTAGTATCTATTTAATTTTTAGTTGGTTATTTCCTGTCTTACAAAAGAAAAGAAGCCTGGGAAAGGCAGGGATGTGGCACTGCTAGTTCAGTATCTGCTCTTCACATTGCATGAGGCAGGGGAGGTTGCCCAGAGAGCACATCTGGTGACAGAAAATCATGATGCCTGATCCTTCAGCTAAGCCTCTGGATACTTTCAACATTATGAGAAAAGTTTTTCCTTTATTTACTTTTTTGCTTTTCTGGGCTGTTTGCCTTGCTGACATTTTGGACTAGGCCAGTCACTAGGTACTCAACTTGGAAAATCCTGAGTTTTAGATTCAGGAGGAAAACTTAAATGAGAGTGAAGAAGGGTTTTTGGGTGTTATTGCCAGAATTAGGCAGGCTGAAGAATGAGCCAATCTGGTGGCGTGAGATGACAGTAAATAAAGACTCTTCTACCTTGATGAGAGATGGTAACCTCTGCCTACAACATAGCAACCTTATCATGCCAGATTGCAGCCTCCTACCTAAGAACATACGGATTTTCGACAGGCCTGCATCCTGGAGATTTGTGTAAGTGTTCCCAGTTTTCAAATATTTGTTATCAATAAGGAAGGTAGGGACAGGAGAAAATCAAAATGTTTCTGTGATCTGTGACCACTTGGGTGGTCAGGCTGGGCCTCTGGTCTGGGGGTGTCCTCAGTCTTTTCTTGATGTCTCTTTTGGTCTCCCTTCTCCCTGCTTTCCTGGAATTCCCCCAAATCAAGACTGGATGTCTCTGGAGAGAAACACTGGTGTGAGCCCCAGAGCTCCAGCCCTCAGGCACCACGAACTGGTCTCAGCACATCAGCTGTCTTCTGAAAGATTTTCTTCATTGGGAGTCCTCTGTAGATTTGAGGCGGGTGATTGCGTAAGGCCGTTTCGGCATTGAGCTGATTGTAAGTGCAGCAGCAGGAGCCAAGTCCCTGATTAGAACTGAGATTCTGAAGCCAGATGAATTAATAATGAAGTGATGGGCAGCAGGAGAAACTCTGACAGCAATCTTGTTTATGCTGAAGGAGGTTTTAGTTTCTTTTGTGTAAAACAACAACAGAAAAGGTAATTTCCCTAAACTTTAAATCATGGGTTGGTGTCTGGAGTAATTAAGTTCATTTTCTCAGAGTATGACCCTTTAGGAAAATACATTCATTACAGTTTGTACGGGACCAGAAGGTAAGACTTCTGGGCCATGCAGGTTATAAAACGCAAAAGGAAAGAGAGTGGGAAAGTTACTGAATGTTATCTTCAGAGCTGTCATTTAAGAACTCTACAAAATTATATTCAAAAATGGACTTTTTTCCTCCAATTCCAGGAAAACATCAAATTGCAAACCACTTAGGTTGGTGTTATTTAAGAAGCTATTATCCTTGACTAAATAAGAGCCCAAGGGTTGAAGCTGTATCTCAATAGTAGAATGCTTGCCTAGTATGCACCAGTCCCAGGGTTCCATCCTCAGCACTGGAGAAGTAATTCTAAGGCATGACGGAAAACAAAACGGAAAACTCTTTTTCAGATATGAGAGATAAACTATAGTTGTACAGTTTAGCTATAAGTTGTAGTTGTAAGGTTAGTTATTTTGCCAAATTTTGTGATGGTAGCAAAGCCTATATTTATTTGAAATTGCTTACATTTTTATACCCCGAGCCCTGATTGAGCTAATTAGAACCCACACAAAATTATGTAAGTAATAGCAAGAACTGTGGAAATATAAATATGCAATGCAATTAGCTCCTGCTCTTTTTGTGCATGATGCAATCTTGGAGCTCATGGGCTTGTAAAAGTCTTGGAACAATAGGATCTATTGATACTCAAGCTGCTAAGGGAGTCCATAATTATGATATAATATCTTGCCAGCATCTTGCATGCATGAAGGTAGAATGGAATAAGTAAATAAAAGGCAGCAATTTTCTCCACCCATAATTCTTTATACCAATAGCATACTTTCTGTGTTCTTTCTCCTGCTTTTCTCTTAAAGATAGAAACTTACTTGGTTAAACAATTTTATGTACAATTGAAGGGCTTCATCTCCATGGCAATAAATTTGGTTTGCAATTAGTTAAATGAGAGGCTTTCTTGGTGCTATTATAAATGAAAAAAAGCTATTCTACAGTGTCCTCTGCCTATCATATACAGTTTTCCTTGACAGTGCTTACTAGTGTTGTATAAATTCATGCCAGAAGATTCTTGAATTTTGTCATCTATTCATAATTTGTTAGGACTATACCCAGCTTGTCTGAATTCATGGGCCTGTGACCTTTGTAGTCTCACCAGCATTCTACAATATAAAAATGAACAATACAATTCTCACTAATTTAGTATTTAACTTTCTTAAAATAAAATTAAGTAGAAAATACACTACAAAATAAGGAGACTGTAGAACACAGGAAAAATTCTTATGTTGTAGCATTTTTCTATCACTAATTATCTTGCTATTTGAGTTTGTGTTTTGTGCTGCACCCATAAACATATGTAGCTGATTCTGTCCTCAGGTACAGATAAATGGAACTGAGAGATTCATTCACTCATTTAGAACCACTTGCTGAATCCCTGCTCCATGTGCACCACAAGACCAGTTGTAAGACATGCAAAAACTGAAGGATCTGCCTTAACTCCTTGTTGTGAGACACATCTGCCATCAGTTATGAAGATGCTGAATCTTTGGGAACTGAGGCCAATCTCAGGGAGCAGGACTGATGCCTAATAATGCTTTTTTTTCAGAGAAGTCAGGCACAATGGATGCTTATGATTCTAAAAACAAAGCACTATATCATTTAAGAAGTTAAAGAAAATCCTTTTCTAGTGGTAAGAACACTTGAAATCTATTAGATAAGGAATTTCTAAATACATACTACATTATCGAACTGCAGCCACCATGTTGTATAATAGATCTGTTAGACACTCTAGGCATGTTTTGTTTGTTATGATAAAGACAAATAATTAGAAGCAGCACTGCAGAGATTGGGGGCTCTTTCTTCAACCCTATAGCTTATGAGGAATGCATAGCAGTTCATTTATCCATCTTAGATATAGTAACTATATTCTGCTAGTAAGTGTCAAAACTAGGACTGAAAGCTACATCATCTGATCTCAAATTTTATTCCACTCCACCAATCTTTTCATTCCACCCCAACAAGTTTTTCCTCAATAAATCTTTAGTTTGACTACTATTCTTTCTGTTCTTTAAATTGTTATTAAGAAATTAGGAAGTGATATTGTATTTTGCGGATCATTTTATTTTTTAGTTTCATAGCAAAACTTAGTTCTTTTAAAGGGTAAGTTCTCCTTTGTACCTCATTTTGTAGATCCTTTGTCAGTGTCAGCCACGTGGATGAGTCACAGCCATTGCTTGACCAATTTGCTCTCTGTAAGTTCTACTCATTCATTTAAGAAACCAAAACAAGAACAAAACATCTCCTTCACCAGTAACACCCTGACTGATACAGTACTGTAATCCTGTGATACACAGTAGGCATAGGCTCTGGGATTAGACTCTGGTAGAGTGTGAGTCTGCCTTTGAAGAACCATACAACTTTGCAACTATAATAAGCATCTTTTAATCTTGACTTCTTAATCTGTAAAATGGAATCAGTAATCATCTTCATAGTGATACTGGAGGAGGGCTGAGGGCCATGAGGTGTCGGATGCTGACATATACGGAATGCTCAGTGAATGCTGGTTGCTTCTTGGCTGGGTCACTTTCTTGTTCCTGAGACACAACACCTGACTCCCACAACTTAAATTAGAAAAGGTTTATTTTGGCTCACAGTCATAGCAGTTTCAATCCACTGGCTCCGAGGCAGGGTGGCATGGCGGCATGGCCTTGGAGAAAGCATGGCACAGCATGGCATCAGGGTAGGAGAGGAGCAGTTAGGCCCTTCCGGGCCCTGCCTACAGTGTCCTATATCCTCTGACTAGGCTTCACCTCTGAAATCACATTTAGCTATAAATATATCAGCGGATAATGTACTCCTTAGCATCATGCCCTCACCAAAGCCCCACCTATGAGCACAGAAGGCTTTTAGGGGACATTCAGATACAAAACAATGCTTCTTTTGAAATACAAAATATTTATTTACTCTTTAATTGATACAGAGTCTTTCTATGCAGCTTGGCCTTGTAGTGATCCTCCTGTTCCATCTTCCTCAGTGCTGGTATCACAGGTGTGCACCACGGACTATGAATAACCACTACAAAGACGATATGCAATGTATTAATTATTGAAACTGTCCTATGAACCTGTCTTGAATTTGTCTCATTGCTATTTGTTTCTCAATAAAATTAACTAAAAAAAAAGGAATATCACCCAATTAGTATGTGGAAAATGCTCAGAACACCCAACCTTAAGTAAGGCTCTCTATATGCAGGCTGGTTTGGGGGCTAACACAGACTGCCTGGGGTTCTAGGGCTAGCCTGGTATGTGATACTGGGGATTGAACTTGGGACTTGTGCTTGCAAGGTAGGTACTTCTGGCCAAGCTATCTCTCCAGCCCAAAATACATGTGTTTTTTTTTTTTTTTTTTTTTTTTACATCTCCTTCCAACTTCTTAAGGTTCATATGATGAGAAATTGCTCCTTTTACACCAAAGGTTATTTTTATCTGTGTTTAACACTTGAGAAATTTATGTTGCCTTTAATATACTGCTAACAGAGACAGAGATGATTCTTCATTTTCAGTGTTTTCTTTCTGTGTTCACTTTCTATGCCAACAGTGCAATTTCAGACACTAAAATTTGGGGGAGAAGTATCAGGGTTATTGACTTGAATGATTTTAAAATATTGAGGCACTTTGGAGATGATCACAACAGCCTGCATATAGAGAGCCTTACTTAGGGTTGGGTGTTCTGAGCATTTTCCACATACTAATTGCATGAAATTTCTTTTTTTAAAATTAATTTTATTGAGAAACAAATAGCAATGAGACAAATTCAAGACAGGTTCATAGGACAGTTTCAATAATTAATACATTGCATATTGTCTTTGTAGTGGTCATTCATAGTACAAGATGCAGACATGGTAGGCTGTCCAAACATTATTAGTGCAAATCTTTCTTATCATTGAATTAAGAGAGAGTAGCTGTATATCCATATCCCAATTATTTTATATCTACAGACAAAGAATCTTTGAGGGAAGTCTGTGGTTGTCTATATTATCACAGGTAAGGAAACTGAAACGCAGTAAGCTAATTTATTCAAGGTCAACTTGAATAAATTATGGCCCAGGATCTGCACCATAACTATTGTGCCATAATTATGATGTGTACTATATCTCCAACTTTGGAGATGAGAGCTCACATAGAATAACTCGCATAAGTGGGATCAGCTAATTGATTAAATGCAGGGTCAGGACTGGAACCTTAGAATTCTTACACCTAGTTTAAAGTACTTTGTTTTTCTCTCCCCCCAGAATTACTGGCAGGACAGGCTCAGGAGTGGCTCAAGCTGAGAACCATCTGAGTTATATAAGAATATTTCTATTCTTGGGTCTTTCATTAAAGATGCATGATTTTTGTAATTCTTTCCTTTAACAGTAATTGCTATGTTTTATCTTTCAGGAACCTGGACAGGAGGAGATAAGCCAATGCATCTCTTTGTTGAACCTGCAGTTAAAAATAATTATAAGGAACATAGGGATACTTGAGAAACTATCAGGTGGTTTTCAACTACCATGATTTTCAAATCATGCTTTTTTTCTTTAATGCTATTCAGTTCTAGTACTGAGGAAGTATCTATGGGTAGAATAGAAAACAGTGAGAAAAATCAGGTATCTCCTACTTTCTGTTGTGGAGAATACCAAGCTATTATTATATGAAAGAGGTAAAGATGAAATTTGTTTTAAAAGTTTAATCAAAATTATGCACAGACTATGCTTTCATGTTTCCAAAAAGAGTTTGGTATCTATAATGACATTAGTAGACCAGTTTGGGTTCAAGGATAAAGAAGAAGGCTAGGTTGCCAGTCACTGTTAATGTGGTTAAGAGAAGCCTTCTCTCTCGTATCCTGGACACTGGGACAAGAGGGAAACATTGTAATTGACCAAAAATAAAGGAACATAGCAATGGAGCTTAGAGGAGGCAAGGTTTATATAAATGAAATTCAAAATGTAACCCCTTTCAAAAAGCTTAATATAGAGAATTAACCAATAGCAGAACAGACCCTGTTTTAGGATTCTCCAGAGAAATAGAAATAATTGTATCTATTGATCTGTCTATGTATCTATCTATCAATCTATCTGCAGATGAAGCAGAATAATGTGTAAGGAAATATACAGGTGGCCTATTACTGCACAGTTAGCCCTGTTATAAAATTAATACAACTCTATATTTTTTTCACACACAATGTCCTGCAGCTTTTTAACTCAGGGCACAGAGAAGAATCAAGATTCTATAAAATGAAATGTATTACATCAAGAATTCAAATGCATAATTTCTCTATAATCAGTAGTCAGTGAGGGAAAATGAGGCTATTTTAGTGAAGACAGAATCCAGAACAAGGGGTTATGGATGGTGATTATAATCACGTATCAGCCTCAGGTCTCAAACTTTTGTATTATTATTTTATTACACAACCCTGAGTTGAGTCTTATAGGCATATTTAAAATGTAACTTTTTTTGGTGTGTGACTTATGTTAGTAAAACAAAATAGATTTCCATTAAACTCATTTGGAAACTGGAAGGAGAAGCAGTAGGAAATATTTATTTCACAGTGGTGATATTGGTTTATGTCTGACTTATAAGAGTCAGAGAAAAAACATTAAGGGCTTAGAATAAAAGTAGAGAAATTGAATACTGTTAATGGTTGTCATTCTACTCTCGTGGCTGCATCTAGATGCAAAAAGGTGAGCCTGGGTACCCACCAGTTTAGTGACATTTGTAGGTAGGGGCTGTAGCCATATATTTCCCCTGAAAATCTGTATCCACAGGTCTAGGCTTTTCCAGAAAGGATAATAAAATTCTATGCACCTCCTGATTAATGATGCATTTATCATGGTTCCTAGATAATGTCAAAATACTGCTGTATACATGTTCTTGGACTGTTTAGAGGGGTGGGCTCTCTTCATGTGTATACATATATGTATAGGTATGCACACATGCATGCACACACAAAGTGCTATTTGGCTACAGTGACATGCAACAAAGTACCACAAATCTGGTGACTAAAACTGTGAATGCTTATTCTCTCTCTCTTTCTTTCTTTCTCTCTCTCTCTTTGTATTATAGGGAAGGGTCTACAGGGTCTTCAGGGTCTCATTACTAGGTCAGACTCATAGTGATCCACTTGTTTACAGCATCCCAAAAGCTAGGATTATAGGCTCGTGCCACCATGCCTAGTCTCAATTGTTGTCTCAGTGGGCCCTGAAGGTGGGGCCAGCACATCAGGCCTGCGGATTGAATCCTCAGTCCCTGCTCCTGCTTTCAGGTGCTTTAATCCACTGAGCTATTTGGCTATCCCTTGTCTCTCAGTTTTGGAGGTTGGAAGTCTGAAACCATGCTGTTAGTAGGGCTGCTCTGTCTGAGGGCTGTGGAAGAAGGATCTGTCCTGAGCCTTCCTCCTTGATTTGTAAGTGGTCTTCTCTCTGTTTCCATGTTATCATCCCTCTGTACCTACATATGTCCGAATTTCATCTTCTTACAAGGACAGAAGTTAGAAAAAGACCTGTGATAATCATTCATTTTAACTGAATTGCCTCTGTAGAGACCCTGTCCCTACAGTTATATTTGAAGGTACTGGAATTAGGAAATAAGCAGGTAAAATTTTGGGAACACAATTCAATCTATGACTATCTAAGTCTCGTTATGTGGATGTAGGAGGTGGGATAGGTACTTAGGATGAATGTTTAAACTTAAGAAGCTTGTTATAGAAAAGCACTGCATTGGTTCCCTTCAAAATCTTCCCTCTCACTTCAGAAACACTTATCATCCTTGCCAGGCTGTGAAACAGTTCTGGAGGTCCTCTATTATGCCTGTGGTTGTGGTGTTGTGGCTGTCTCAGCGTTTCAAATCTGTTCCAACTGTTTACTTGCCATGGTGGTTCTGACTGTGGGGATGAGCCCAAAGCTAGCACCGGACCTGCTGACTAAGGCGGATGTGGGTGTACTGCGATGATATTACAAGCTGCTCTGTGGCATGCAACACAGCATTCACCATATTCTTGATCACACCTCATAAGGGCATGCATCAAGAAGGACTTCCAAAACGGCTTTAGCAAGTGGCAATATCAATGGGATAAGTGTGTTTAAAGCAAGGAGAGGTATTTTGAGGGCAATTAATGGCAGTATGTCTTTCACTGTAATAAATTTTTGAAGATTTAAATATTCACCATATGTATACTACGTGCACATATTTTTGTAAACATACCTGTGTGCATATATATACACAAAATGCATTTTATCATTAAAACAAGCTTTTAAGGTAGATTCTATATTTCCCTTTCAATTATGAGGAAACAGGTACAGAATTGAAGGACATGTGCACACCGTCCATAGCCACTGAGTTCTGGAGCTGAGATTTGGTCCTGGGACTTTTCCAAGACTGTGGCAAGGGACAGACAGGAGCAAATGCCCCTGGAAGACTGGGATAACATGCTCATGGAGTGCAGAGGGTTAAAATTAGTGAATTTTAGTACTGGATTTGTGAAAGTCAGTTTTCAGAACTGTGGAAAGAAGTAGACTTGGTACCAGAAATGAAATTTAGATGCACTTTAGAAGCAAGCCTTTGCCTGGAAAACTGCATTTACTTGGGTTGCTTGCTTGAAGCTGGCTGGAGCCTGACTTGTGAGTAGCTCAGTGGCACTGGCCTTCCGTTTTGCCGGCTGGGCTGCTGACCTCTGTACTCAGGGTCTGCAGGATCTCTGGTATTTTCCCAACTGAAGGATTCTTAGCAATATGTAGACTCCAGGTAGGAGTTATTGCTAATCCGGAGTGTGAAGACCCTATGGGAATGCAGGGAGTGAGGGAGGTATGGCTCTAGGTGACCCTTGTGTTGGAGTTGTGGACAAAAGTTTGCAGTGTGTCCTCCACTATTTTCATTGGTATGTGATTTTTTCAAAAGGCTGTGAAAATGACCAACAGCAAGAGCAAGTTACTAGGAAAATGAAACTGTGGGCTGTAATTTGCTTCCTCCTGATCTAGGAGAAGCTACATGTACACCTTATTGTGCTTCTGTTTCCTTATGTGCAAGGTGATACTTGATTAAGACACTTGTCTTTTGGAGACGTTTTTGTTGTGGGCCTTCTATGTGGCAGGCATTATAGAGACAAGAGAAAAAACTCTGATGGTTTAAAGCTCAGTTTGGAGCAAAGCTTCACAAGCTCAAGTGTCAGTACATCAGCTGATAAAATGCTGCCTTGGTGATTTACCAAGTCTCTCTGTGCCTCGCTATCCTCATCTATAAAACAGAAATCCTAATAGGAACAACCTCATGGCATTGCTATAGAGATTTAACACATTACATTTGTAAAATCAGGATAGACATATACATGTGATGTGTTGAATTAAATAATTGGCTATTTCTGGTCTGAAGAACTTACTGTAAGAGTGAAAAAAAAATGAATACCAGTGCAAACCCATTCCATAAAGCAGTATGGAAGAGCATGATTTGGCATGCTGGCAATCCCACAGGGACTGAGGGATTTGGAGCAAAAACAGAAAAAAGTTATTGAATGCTCGGTGTGTGTAAGGAATTTAACAAAGCACCCTGCATGCACTTTCTTTAATCTTAAAACAATCTTAGGGACTGTGGAGGGAAGTTGTATCATTTCCATTTTACAGCTTGGTATGTGTAACTAAGAAAACTGAGGGTCTAGAAAGATCAGATGCATTTAAATTTCCAACAGGCTAAGCAAGTCCTGTTAGGCCTGCCTAAATTTAGAAAGAGGTGGGTGGGCTGGATGAAGGCTGGATGCCTGGGGGTTGTAGGAGACATCTTGTGTGTTCAGAGTACTAGCTGTGCCATTGTGGTCTGGACAGGTGCCTGGGATCTAAGGATCCTGAATCAGATGCTTACAGCTCTCTTTTCAGAGCCCTCTTTGGGCTGAGGGATCCTTGACAGGTGCCTTACTATGCTGCTAATTTAGATTTTGCTCATTGCTGCAGCAGTAGTTCCGTATCAATATTTTACAGAACAATTTGATTATACTCTATTCTTGGGATTTCAAAAGAAGAACATATTTTTTTAAACATTAATACATAAATGTTTTAGCTCAGTGTAGTTAACCATACTTGATGCTGATAAAGCTTTCCTTAAAGGGAAAAAGAGTGATGCTCTATGTCCACAGATTTCTGAAATCGATTATGTTTTTGTTAATTGGTTTTGTTCTCCTTCTTTTGGCCTTCGCCTAACACTGAAAGTAAAATCTAGGCTTAAGCCTTTTCTGTTGATGGATAGCACCCAAGGGTAATCCAAGCAGTTTTCAGTCATTGACTTTGTTTTTTGAGATGGCTGTAAGTGGTCATTATGTAATTCTAAGGGACCCAGGGTCTCAAATTCTATTTATGTGACAGATTCCTCACATGCTTATTTCACCTGAAAATCCAACCCAGTGGAAATGTTTCAGGATGTTGACCTTTAAGCACTATTGATAAAATCTTGCTTCTTTTCCATGTTTCACAACAATTTAGAATCTTCACCACAATTATAACAATGACCCTACATAATCTCATTTAATTCCATGTTCTTATGAGAATTTATCTTGCAGGTGAGGAGACTAATGTTAAGGAAGTGAGACACAAGGTCACTGGTGGAGATGGAATTCTAATTCAGTCCCTCTGCTTCTAGAATGAAGTCCCCAAATCCGTTTTAAATGTAGCTGTAACAGTGTGATGGTCATCAGCTTGTATGGATTAAGAGACACTTAGAAAATTGGTGAGGTGCACTTCTGTGTGAGTCTGTGAGTGTGTTTCTAGAAATGATTGGCACGTGAGTCAGCAGGCTGAGAGGGGAAGACCTGCTCCAAATATGGATGCCATAGGCCAGTTGTTGGCTTCCTGAACATTAGACTCCAGCATCTTCAGCCTTTAGACCAGACTTATACTAGTGATGCTCCAGGGAGCTTTTCAGCTTTCAGCCTCATAGCCTCACTGCAGCTATGTTACTGGTCTTTCATTAATTTCTGTAATGCCTACTTCTTGGACTGAGTATCTACTAGTTTCTGTGTCTTTCCAGCTGAAAAGAGCCATTGTGAATCTGTGCAGCTTCTGGTCTTGTAAGTCCTCCTAACAAATCTCCTATTATGATTTTACACACACACACACACACACACACACACACACACACACACACACACACACACACACACACACACACCCTGTTGTGGTACGATAGACTTCCCTTGGAGAACCTTAATTAATACAATCAATACAAGAAGAACCTGACCTTCTTGAACAATCCATAAAGTATGGGTTTGTGCATTTGGAGTTTTAAAAGCCAAAGAGGCAGACCCACCTCAGCTGAGACCTTCCAGTTTGCCAGTGATGCTGAGAATCACGTCAGTGTGAAGGAGTACACGGTTCAATCTGACCTGCCAAGTGGATGTCCATGCTTGAGTCCTCAACGCGTCACAGCAAGAGGAACCTCCAGGTACCACCAGTTCTTGTGCATACCACTTCCCTACTTTGTGACTTTCCCCATATCAATGCTTATTGCCTCTGAGGTTGATACTCAAACTATTTTCCTTTGCCTGGATGTTTCCTATTCTAGTACTGAATAGTTCCCTTCCTGGGAAAACTGGGACTGTTTCTTACACTATACCCAAGAGAGAGTTCAAAACCTCTTAACTCTTGTTATCTCTCTGTTCTGAGAACTTTGTGAGTGGCAGGCCAGCTGCTAGCGCTGCCGTCCAACAAAGACTCTCCTTTGACCAAACTCTAGTCAGTTCTTCGGACAGCCTCTCCTCACCTAGACCTTAACTTCAGCCTATAAGGACTGAACCAAAGGTTAACATAGTTTCTTATAGCTCCCAGCTGACTCCCGAGGATGACCATGGCCCCTTAACTTTGGGACATAAGACCAATTTTGTCATCAAGGTTCATAAACATGGGTCTTTTAGGCATCACATTTAGTCTTCATAATATTTCTATTGAATGATTCATTTTAATTTTATGAGTTTTATTATGTTAAATAATGAGTACTTGACAGGGAAATAATCACAAGAACAAAGTATTGAGTTCTCAACAGTTATTGCATGTTTATAAAAAAACAAATTTTCAACATTAACTGTTTTTTGGTGCACTAAGTCTGAAAAAAAACACAAATAAATTATTACTATTATTATTTTTTTGTGGCCCTGAGGATTGAACTCAGGACACTCCACTTGCCAGGCAGGCACTTATGCTGCTAAGCTATGTTCCTGACCCATACAAATAAATTCTTATAGGAAATACAGTGAAAATGTCAATATCAGGCTGGCAAGATAGCTTAGCAGTCTAAGCTCCTGTCTGGCAAGTGCAAGGACCCAACTTCAATCCGCAGTGTTGCATGCCACACTTGCTACCAGAACTGGGCCTGGTGGGATTATAGGGCATGCCTATAATCCCAGTGCTAGGGAGGCTGAGACAGGGGGATTGCTACAAGTCTGAGTTGTGTAGTGAGACCCTGTACCAAATAAATAGATAAAAAAAATAAATAAAAGATTAAAAAGACAGAAAATGCTAATGTCATTTTGCAAAAAATCTTTGCATTAGGCCATGGGATGGCTCAATGGAATAAGTGCTTCCCTGGCAAGTACAAGGGCCTGAGTTCAATCCCCAGTTCTGCCCAAAAAAAACCCAAACAAACAAGAAAATCTTTACATCAGTTATCACATGTATGGCAGTCTGAACACATGACAATGACATGTTCCATGCACACGTACTGCTGACACTGACAGCACATGACTTTTGTTTTCTTGGCCTTTTTGTAGGACATACTTGACATCTCAGGGGTCTTAACATTTTGTCAGGAGGTTCTCACTATATTACACGGTGTGGAGTTAACAGAAACATGAAATATCGATAAAAAATAAAGTATTACATTCTTTTTTATTTTAGGGAAGGGTCTTCAGGGTGTACAGGGTCTCACTACTAGATCAGAGTTATAGTGATCCACATGTTTACAGCCTCCCAAGAGCTGTAAGGATTGCAGGCATGTGCCACCACACCCAGTCTCAGTTGCTGTCTCAGCAGGCCCTGGGGGGCAGGGCCAGCATGGTAGAGTATCACATTCTTCTTCTTTTTTTTTTTTTTTGGGTGGAACTGGGGATTGAACTCAGGCCCTTGCATTTGCCAGGGAAGCACTTATTCCACTGAGCCACCTCCCCAGCCCCTTACATTCTTAATACATGCTGTGCATTTAGCATAGACATCAACATTTTTCACATCAGCTGTGTATTTGCTTACAAAACCTAAAAGATAACCCAAAATAAATTCCTATGTCAATTATGGTGTAAGCACAAACAAAAGTCTACCACAGCAAGAGGCTTTCCTTCAACTGTCATACCCAAGGCAGGCTTTGCACATGACAAATGCTTGTTCCATACTCAACTATCTCTTACACTCGTAGCAAATATTTTGTTTTCATGTTCTTTCTTGTAGGGTACAGTTGACATCTTGTTTGCTTTCCTGTTGTTTGGTTTCCTGTTGTCTTTGTGATATTGCATCTACCTATTTACCTGTCCCCTCACCAGTGGTCATCACAATGTTTTTTTTGCATAGTTTCTTGGCAGAAATATCTTATTTTTCCTTTGCTGGAAATGATTTCTCATGAGCTCCAGTCCCAATCCTCTAAGAAAATTTCTCTGTGATATTTTGCACTTATTATTTTCTTTGTAAACTATCAAACTATGCCACACATGTTTAGGATCAAATAAAACACAGCCATTGGCCAATGCTTTGTGTTTTGAGTGATATCATAGCTGTTTCCTAGCTCAATAACAGCATGTACTCCACCTTTGGTTTAGTGGTAAAAAAGTTTCCATCTCAGGCTTCCATTCTGTTCAGGTTTCCATATCAATATTTCTGTTGTGGTGAAATGTTGGCATCAGCACTACCAGTTTGTTTTTCTTTGTCTGAAAAGAAGCACAGCCATCCTCAGAGATATCAAGGACCTGAGCTCCTCCTGTCATGAGAATAGCTGAGTTCATGTCAGAAAAACCAGCACAAGTTTCTCCAGGAGAAGCAGTAGTGCTCCATCATCTCCTCCAATTCTGCTTTTAGGCTGTTGGCAACAATCCTCAGGTGGGCCTCCCACATGCAGCACCATGCTGATTTGGGTCCACTGGCTGTTACAAGCTGACCATTAGTTAACCCACTATAGTTTCTATGCAGATATCTTATTTCTATATCTGGCCTGTGCCTCTTGAGGTCCTCGTGTGCCTCTTTGTGTATCTAGGGCTTCAAGAAAGTTTCTACAGTGGCATCCAACAGTAAATGTTGTCAGCAAATGGATTAGAACCATTCAGTCCTTGCATTACATACTTCCCCTTAACAAAAAATAATGCTGATTTTCAATAGCTTTTAGTACACAGGAAGAGGCATACAGACATAATTAGATTTAGCTTGGATGGTCACCACAGTGAAGACCATAACAGTGTAGACTTCAGTCGTGCTGACCTGGAGTTCTTTATACTGGATTTCATGGTTTACTTGTTATTTATTAATTTATTTTTACATGTTTTCACTTGTTATGTGGAGTTGGTACTTGTAATAAAATATGTTAATTTCATCTTTAATCATCTTTCCTTCCTCTAGTTTCCTCTTCCCTCCATCTCTTGATCTCTTTACCATTTGAGAAGAGCCATCTCTACACTTTCTATTGGCTATCTTTTATTTTGTTCTTTATTTAGAATTTAAATTTGTCATATAAGAGAAACCAAGTGATACTTAAGTTTATGTGTCTGATGTTTTTGCACTTACTATTATGAACTCAAGGCACATCTATTTTTTTCAAATGATTCAAGTTTATCATATATGTGTATATGTATCCATTGTGTATCAATACCACATTTCTTAATCCATTCATCTGCGGGCGGACATATACGATGCTTGTAACGTATGAATTATGCTGCTATCAGTATTGGCATGCATATATCATTGTACTATGATGTCTCTAATTCTTTCAGGAAGATATGTAGATATGTAGAACTGGGATAGCTGGATCAAGTGGAATTTCTTGTTTCAGTGTTTTTGGGAATCCCAATACTGTATTCCGTAGCAGTTGTTCTAACTTACTTTCCCACCAGAAATGTAGATGGGCTCCTCAAATGCTCACCAGCATTTGCTATTATTCGATTTCTTGCAAATGGCCATTATTTTCTGGGATATAGTGGAATGTTAACATGGCTTTAATTTACGTTTCTCTAATGGCCAGTTATGTTAAGGATTTATTCTTGTATTCATTTGCCATCTGTACTCTTCTGTGAATTACCTGTTTATTTCCTTTGTGCATTTTTTATTGGATCTTTTATTGTGGAATGGCTAATTTTTTTGAGTTCTTTGTGTGTTCTAGATATTAGTCCTCTGTCTGAGGAATAAATGATAACATTTTTTTCCACCCGTTTTGTAGGTTGTCTTTTCACTTGATTTCTTTTTTCTTTTGCTACGCAGAAACAAATTAATTTGATATACTCTCATTTGTTGATTCTTGGAACTATTTCCCGTGGAATTGGAGTTTGTTTAGAAAGTCCTTGCATACCTCTATGACTTCAAGAGTATCACCTATTTTGTCTTCTACTCGGTTAAGTATGTCATTTAATTCCTTGATCCATTTTTATTTCAGTTTACTCTTCAATGAGAGATATGGGTCTCGATCTAGTCTTCTATACATGGGTAGCCAGTTTTTCCTACACAATTCTTAAAGAAGCTGTCTTTCCTCTGATGTATGATTTTTTTGGCTCTTTGTCAAAGATCAAATAGTTTAATGTGCTTGGGATTGTTTCTGCATTTTCTGTTCTGTTCCATTGATCCTCATCTGTTTTTGGGCCAGTACAATGCTGGAGTTCATTTTTTATAAAGATGTCATAGACAAGTTTACTTCATTTTGCCCAACCTCATTTTTTTGACTGTAATACAAACATATCACTTCCTCACAAGGGAAGTGTGATCACGATAATTCAGTGTCTTGCTACAGGAAGTACAGTAAGTGGCATCAGTGAGAAGCTTCTGCTTTATCCACTAAAATACAAGGGGTGGGGTTAGAGGGGAGAAAAAGAAATGGTGTGAAATAGAAGTTGGAGCCATTGTGGTGGTAAGAATTTGGGTTGGAGCATCTTGAAAAGATATCCTGGAAGAGAGCTAGGAAAAGGAGAAGGAAAACTGCCTTTATTTAGCTTCTACTTTGTCCACTAGATATTTTGTGTACAACACCTCAATGAATTATGTGGACAGTGCTGCTCTAAGATACTTATCAATTCCAGTTTAAAGATGTTAAAGTGCTCCTGTGCTCACAGACTAAGAGGCAGTGCTGAGAATGATACCAGTCTAGCTCATTCCAGAGCCACATTTTCTTCACTTCTGTTTAGTTCCTTTATCCATTTTTATTTTGGTTTAGTATTAAGTGAGAGATATGGGTCTAGAGTTAGTCCTCTCCATGTTCATAGCCATCTATTCCTATACAATTCACTAAAAAAGCTGTCTTTCACTCACTCAATCTCCCTTCCTTACCCAGGGGCAAGTATGTGTGTAAAAGTGAGTGGGTTCATTAAAAACTTTGAACTTTCTCTAGAACATTAGTTACTCTACAATGATTTTTAAAAGTTTGTGTGTGGTTTGGTTAAAATACTAGATGCACTTGGAAGTTCCTTTAACCTGCTTCAAATGCATTGACTTGTGCAAACACAGGATATATTTGATTTGAAGGATCTGAAATCTTACCTAAAGCAGTTTAAACAATGAAGAAATTTACTTTTCCTTGTAATAGAGAATAGGACTTAGGGAAGCCTCCAGACAAAGTATCCCTTCCTTAGATTAGGGCACTGCTTCCTTGTCTTTGTATTTCACTTGGTTGTTGTAGTATGAAGTGTGAGCTTTATCCCAAAAGGATTGTTGTAGTGTAAAGTGTAAGCCTTCAGGAGGGCTGCCATTAATAGCTGCAGCAAATGGATTTTTATTTTGTGCAAGTAAAATATAATTCTCTCCTTCAATCATGGGGAAACAATAATTGTTTTCTTTAGTGTGACTGAGCAAGTTAGGGTGTGAGTCCATTCCTGGGCCAATAGCAATTGAGAAGAATGATTTGCACTGAGTGGTACAAGGTACTAAACCAATCACTTGTAGGGGTAGGATTATTGTTATTGGTTGATACTAACTAGGACAGGTATAGAGAAGCAAAATTCTAAAGATGTCACATATGGTGTAGTGTGGGCACAATCAATAAGGATACCAGCTATAAATAACCAGCTTGTCTGTTTTGTATTAGCTGATTCTTAATCCTAAACACTTAACCATAATGTGTATTTCCTAAGATATAGGAAAGGGTAATTTATTCTGGATAAATAAGTCAAACCAATGCAAAATATTCTATTAACCCAAATGTTAAACTTCATGGTAGCTCCCGACTTCAGTTTGCTAGTCTGACATTTCAGTATCTGTGTCATAGTGATTCAGCAATATTTACTTTTAATTCATTCTTTAAATTAGTTTCATCCAAGAAATGAACCCAAATTTTATCTGATCTCAAGTCCAGCTCATTCCTCTGTGGGATCTGCTAGAAAGTTAATTCAAATCACAGCTATTCAATGCCAAGCAAAATTTAACTGCTTAACACATAGGCAGTGTGAGTAAAGCTAGGACACACTTAGGTGATCTTTCACCCTAAGTAAAAGCTTTATAAAGTCCTTATCCCTTTCTGTGGTTTACTCAGTCCTTACAAATCCTGTCTAATAAGCAGGATAAGGGACCATAGGAAGCTTAAGTTAGTGGCATGTCTGATTACAGAAGATTTTAAGAGATATGAAGTTATATCACTTTCAAATGCAGGCAGTAATTCCAACTTAGATTATAAAGGGATATCCTATAAAGCCCCTAATACATAGAGATAAGAATGACTTATGATGAGCTAATCAATTATTTGTATTAAATTCTTTGCTTTGAAAGTGATTGTGGTGGCTGAACACCACTGTGTTATGCCAATTACTTTAACCTTTCTCCCAGAAGTCTTGTTTGCACTATTGATTTGGACTATCAGTGATTAGTCGGAAATAATAAGCTTTTGGTCTCTTCCTGACTGAAATCTTATATTTCATCAGGTCAATTTTTATTGGACATACAAAAGGGTGTTTGTGCGTTAGTTATTTGGGAAGTCAGGAGGAAAGAAGAATTATTTTTTGTTGTAATTATTTTTAAACAAAATGCAGAGACATGGTATGTAGGACTACACACACACACACATACACACACATATATATATTAATTGACAAGTAAAAATCACATATTCAGGGAGTACACCATCATGTCTTAATACATATATATGTTGTGGAGAGGCTAAATCATACATTACCTAGTGTTTCCACAAGTCACCCACCCCAAGCCTCTGCTAACCATTATTTTGCTTCTTGTTTCTATGTGTTTGACTTTTTAACACTCCCTGTCTAAGTGAGACCATGCAGTATTTGTCTTTCTTGCCTGTCTGATTTCATTTAACATAATGTCCTCTGAGTTCATTGATGCTGTAGAAAATGACAGGATTTTCTTTGTTTTTAAAGGATGAATATCCGTTTTTCCACTGTTGGACACTTAGGCTGAATCCATATGCTGACTGTAATAAATAGTGATGTGTTGAAACAGGACATGCAAATATTTCTTTGAGATATGGCTTCATTTTCTTTAGCTATACCCAGTGATGGTGTTGCTAGATAAAATGATAGACCTATTTTCAGTTTTTTGAGAAACTTCCACACTGTTTTCTATAATGGCTGTTCTAATTTACCTTCCCACCTCAGCATGCAGGGCCTTCTTTTCCTCATACACTTGACAATACTTGTGATCTTTTGTGAGTTAGATAATAGCTATTTTAGCAGGAATGAGATGACATCTCATGGTGGTTATATTTGCATTTCCTGGTGAAAGCTATTTGTTTTGCATTTCTTTTATGTTGAACAATTTTTCATATATCTACTGGCTATTTATGTGTCTTCTTTTGAAAAATGTATCTGAGATTCTTTTCCCATCTTTTAATCAAGTTATTTGTTTTCTTACTATCGAGTTATTTGAGTTTCTTACATGTTTTTGATATTAACTCCTCAGACCTTTGGTTTGCAAATATATTCTTTCATTTTTCATTTGTCTCTTCACTTTGTTGGTTGCAAAAACTTTTTGGTTTGATGTAATGCCATTTATGTAGTTGAGCTTTTATTGCCTATGCTTTTCTGATTGTACCCCCCCCCAAAAAAAAAAAACAAAACTCTGACCAAATCCATGTCTTTGAACATATTCCTATTTCTGGGATATATTAAATGGAATGTTTGCATAATCTGAATGTGAATTCTCAAGTCAGTCTAGGAAGATCAGTATTCTCAGGGATGCAGTTTGGCGCTATGGAAGTGGCTGTCTCTCTGACCAGAGTCAAGTCATTTAACTTCTTTGGACCTTAACTAGCTGAAAACTAGTGGTTTTACTGATGGACAGTGGCAAGCATTCATACCCATGGAGACAAAGCAGAACATACATGTGAAGAAGGATCCTTTGGAAAAAAATTAAACAATGCAGTTCTTGTCTTATTGTGGGGCTGGGAGCTATAAAAAGGGATGAGGTCTGTGACATGGTACAGCTCCAGGAAGCAGTCCACGTTGAGCTTTAGGCTGAACACAGGCTGGCTGAGCATATCCAGATCTGTTTTTTGTCTTAAGGAAGCTAAAAAAATCCATGTTT
Source organism: Ctenomys sociabilis (assembly GCA_004027165.1). NCBI lineage: Eukaryota > Metazoa > Chordata > Mammalia > Rodentia > Ctenomyidae > Ctenomys > Ctenomys sociabilis. The sequence continues at coordinate 33,998 of PVKA01023869.1, forward strand.
TCACGTGGAACTTTAGTTGTTAAATATTCAGTGAAACAATGAGCATATATGGTTCTAGACTCTGAACAAAGTGATATTCCCTACTGGTTTGACTATGGTTTGAGGTTGTTAATTTGCAACCCTTAGATGGGATGTACTGAGGAATCTGTTTCAATGGAGAGTGCTACGGCCTGGTGAGATGAGCGTGGAAGGTCTCCTCAGAGCCACAACACCTTAGCAAGGCCTTACTGAGCGTAAGCATCTTCCTTGCCTCTCCTGTGCCACCCTGGATGGTTAGTACCTAATCTTTGTTCACCATTCTCCAGAATGGACTGTTCTGCTAAAGGACTCTGAAGCTTTTTCTTTGGTTGAGGAAGGAATCCTTGACCAATTTCTCTTGTCAGTTTTAATTCTGTCATTTGGAGTGACACAGAATATCTTTGGATTCCTAAAGCATGAGGCCAAGGGAGTCTGCTCCCAGGCCCAAAAATATGCCCAAGAGTGATTTTTTTGGATGGAGTGGAGAATTGGAAAGTTTCCTTTGAATCCAGGATTAAAACTGAGCTAAATAAGTTTTCCTAAAAGAGAATTCATAGAAAAGATCCTCTATCATGCTGTGTTAAAGGTAGGACATAGCTTTGGATTGCTTATGGCTGGGCTAAGTTTCCTTACTTAGAAGGATGGGCAGGAAGTTGGCATGCATACATGGTGGCTCCCCTGATACCCTATTGTCCGGCGCCGCTCCCGTCCCGCGGAAGAAGACACTCAGACACTCAGCAACGGGTTCAGCAAGCCTTTATCAAGTGGGATGCAAGCCTCTACATGCGTCTGCTACCCGCGGCTCCTACCGTGCAAGCATGGCGGATTTTCTGATATAGCAAGCTATATAGATTTCACAAACCAATCACAATTATACACGTGTTTAAATGGCATTGGTAGGATCATAAAACGGCGGGCTTTTCTCTGGATAGGAGGGGCCCAGGCACAGCAACAAGAACCCGGAAGCCGGATATGGGCGCCATCTTGGCAGACACGATGGGC
>PVKA01023870.1:0-35009 GCA_004027165.1 Ctenomys sociabilis
ACACTAAGGACTAGGGGCCCTGAGAGCTGACAGCAGACAAGGCAGCCAGGAGGCCAGGGTGGTGCACACTGCAGAGACCCCCTAGGAGACCAGAGAGGTAGGGAAGCTGCTCAAAGAGCTGCACCTTCCAGGAGCCCTGCTGCTCCTTAGTTGAGGAGCTGAGGGGTCAGTGCAGAATACCAGGAGCCATATCCTCAGGAGCAGTAACAGAAAGGGCTCAGTGCAGCGCCTATCACAGTGTGGCCTCTGGTACCGAGGCCCAGGAACAGGAGCACTCAAAGCCAATAGCCTTCAGCATCAAGCTGCACCTAGACTTCAACCGAAACCGAGCAAGCCTGTAGCTGGGCTGGACCCACACCATGCAGGGAGTGCAGCCTCTTCCAGCTGACCTTGAGCAGTCCTGCCCATCAGCCTCCGCATGCTGATCCGTGCTAACCCGGGCTGGTGTTTCTATGTTTTCAGTGAGAGAACCATGATCCAGGGTGAGCAGGCTCAGCACATGCCTCCCCAAGGGTGCACCCAGGGCTCCCAGTTAGACTTCTGCACTTCCTGGGCTTGGAGACCACTGGAGCAGTGGCAACGCTGCCCTTGCCCTTGTCTGCTGACTGCCAAAGGGGCTTTGCTCTGGCCAACAGCTCTTACACCTGCCCCGGAACTCCTCAACCCTCTGGGGAGCCTGATACAAGGAACCCAGGAGTCTGGGTTCCTTGTGGTTGCTTCATGTCCACCATCTTGGCTGCAGGAGGTGTGGCTTGGCCGATGGTCCTGGGCCTTGCACCTGCTCCAGGAACTACTCTTACAGGGTAGAGGGCAGAGGAGGAGGGGGCCCTCTGTCAGTTTCTTCGAAATCCCCAAACTCCAGCTGACAGTGATCAACATGGTCAGCCCCCCTGCACTGTCCTGGAAGGGGCAGATGGATGGATTTCTGCACCCTCATGCTGTGGAGACCCAGGCATTCTCAGCTGAGCCACTGCTTCTCCTAGGGGTGCAGCTGTCTGCCTCGAGTGCTGCAGAGGTGAACCAGGACCAGTCCCCGAGGGCACCATGCCTGACTTCTCCTGGGAGCAGATATGACCCCAAAATGTGCAGATCTGGACTGTGGGCTGCTGCTCCTCTGCACAGGACCCTCCATACTCACCTTCTGGGCTGTGGCCACCCAGCCAGAGGCGCTGCCCTGTAACCTCTCTGCCCTTCAGCCTCCATATGCTGATCCATGCTAACCCAGGGTGAGTGGGGCTCTGAGAAAGACCCAGTGACACTAAGGACCAGGAGCCCTGAGAGCTGAGAGCAGACAGAGCAGCCAGGAGTCCAGAGTGGTGCACACTGCAGAGCCCAGAAGAAAGCCTCCCTTGCCAGCTGTGGTGCTTGTTATGCTACAGAGAGATCTTCTGTTTTGAAACCTGGGGTTTGGGCATTGTGGAGAGTGAAGCTGATGATGTCTTTCTTCTGTGTGATTTCAGAAACAACAGACTAGTTTCAATGCGAAATGTGAGGGAGCTGAGTGTTTTCTGATTACTCTGAGATGAATGAACCTGGAGTTTTTGTTTTTATGTTAGATTTGAATCAAAATTGATTCATTGAAGAAGAGATATTTTAAGAAGAAAAGATTTTTTTTTTTTTTTTTTTTTTGCCAAGAGAATTGCTATTATGTATTTCCCCTTGGGCATACCTATTTCCTTCTTTGAATTCCTCTTTTATTGTTATATGTTTGCAATATTTGATGTTCACACTTGCTTTAGAGATTGGTACATGGATGCCATCTTGGCCAGCTCCTCCTGTCTGTCCCCTTGCTGGTCCCCTTCCCCTTCATAACATCTGCCTTTCATTCTTTTCATTACACATGGGTTTCTCATGGAAGAGCAACCACTATGTATTCAACCGTCTGTTTCTGACTTATTTCACTTAACCTTAACAGTCTCAATATGCCCTCATTTTTCTGGAAATGACTTGAATTCATTCCTCATTAATGACTAAGAAAACTCCATTTTGTATATGAGCCACGTTTTCTGTATCCCTGGCACCTGTGGGTGTGCTTTGAGGTACTTCCAGAGCCGTGTCACTGTTCGTTGTACTGCTGTGAACACTGGTCCAGGTGTGCCACAGCGAGGTCTTTAGCACTTCTGGGAATATGCTACAAAGTAGGGGAAGGAGACCACCAAGGGGACGAGGAGGAGAAGCTGACCAAGATTCACTCACCACGGTGCCTAAACCTCAGGTTGCAAAACAGAAGATCTCTCGGTAGCACAAGAACAAAGGACAGGGTTCCTCTGTAAGATGCCAAAATTGTGCATCTTGTACTTCTTCCAACACCAGCTCTGGCTTCTCGGAGAAATACCATATGTCTAATATCTTAGGACACAGGTGCATGAAGTCCTTCCCTGGAGGCTGGCACCCAGAGTCTGAATATCTGAAACACCCTCAGCACGTGCACAACCAACCCCTCACCTGGGAGTGTGTTTTTCTTTTTATTTAATTATTTATATTGACACATAATTGTGCAAACGTATGGGGTGCAAGCTCTTCTGAACCTATATTCATTATTTAAGGATCAAAGAAAGGCAATTAATCTATCACTTCCAATATTCATCATTGCTTTCTGGTGAAACTTTAGAAATCAAGGTACTTTGAAATAACTACTTGTTACGTAGGGTGCCCCTACTGTGCAAAGCATAGGGAAGGAAGCATAAGCCCAGTGAATAACTTGATTCATAAGGAAAACTTCTTTAAGACCTGAAAGAGGAGTGTATGTTTCCTAACAAAGAGCTGAGCTCCCAGCAATCCTGGCCCTAGTGGGTGCACCAGAGCAGGGGCACCCAGGGCACAGGCCTTGCCGAGACTGATGGAGCCATTTCTGCACTGGATTTCCATGTTCAGGTGCAGACCATGTGGCCATGCTGGGCAGAGGCGCTGTCTGAGCTCCATTCCACTTGCGTGCTGCCTGATTCATGGGTTGTCCCTTGCTTAGACTTAGCCTTGTCTAAATTTTTTTTTAATGCATAAGAACTCTGTAGTAGTAGAAATAAAAGCATCTGGAACCTCATTCTTTTTCACAGAATAAGCAGGAATCAATCACATATTTCTCTTTAGATTATTTGTTGATTTATTTTAGCTGCTGAACTGTCCAAAACTTCAATGTTGCATTTTCTACCTTCTGAATTAAGAAGCTTCATGTTTGGATGGCCAGATAGCTCCGAGGACTAAAGCACCTACTTCGGCAGAGCGCAGCAGCAACTGGGGTTCAATCCCTGGTGTGCCGTGTCAGTCCTGCCCCCAGGGTGAGCTGAGACAGGCAATTGAGACTGGGTGTGGTGGCACGTGCCTGTAATACCAGTGCTTGGGAGGCTGAAAACAGGAGGATCACAATGAGTCCAATCTACATAATGAGATCTGTACACCCTGTAGACCCTGACCTAAATTCATAAAAGAAAAAAAAAAAAAAAAAGACAAAAGCTTCTTGTCATCTATGGTGACACTGTCATCCTCACCCTGTGGTTCCAAACTGTCCCTCTGTCCTGTTTTGGGAACTCTCTTCTGAACTATTCTCTTCTTTTAAATCTGATATTTCTTTCTTTCTTTCTTTTTAAATTTGGTACCAGGTCTTGCTATGCAGTTCAGACTTGCAGTGATTCTCCTATCTCAGCCTCCGCATCACTGGGATTACAGGTATGCATCACTGTGCCCAGTTTCAGGGTTGGCATGGCGTGCCTGGTGTTCTCAAGCTGGCACAGCATGCAGTACCAGGGAATCAAACTCAGGTCCCTGCTCTTGACAGGCAGGCGTTTAGACTGCCTAGCTATCTCCCCAGCCCTGTTCTTTCATTTCAAATGAGGCCACATCCTATACAAAAAGTGAAAGGAAAAGTCTATTTCAGGGTATTTCTCGGAAAATATTTAATAAGGTAACAACTAATGTTCAGCACAAATATTGAAGCCCAAAGAACAAAAACTTTCAAAGCCAAGCTCAGCAGTACAGACCTGTTATCCCAGCTACTCAGAAGGCTGAGGCAGGACGGTCACAGGCTGCCTCTGCAAAGCTTGAGTGCCTGCCTAGCACGCAAGACTCTGGATTCCATCCCCACCCAAAAGATAGAGAAATATTTTACAGTATGACAAGATCACCCTTTACTGTCTGAGTTTCCCCGAACAAGTGCCCTAATAATCACCATATTAAAAAATATGCAGCATCCATTGCTTAACTTTCCCAAAGGTCTCATCAATAATTTCATATTGAAACAACAGGGAGAGCAGCTTAACTTGGTCTCATACCATGGAGGGACAATGCAGAATACACACTGATGTCCCTGACTTTAAAACCCATGACTTCCTGAAAATACACTTCTCACTTGGAATAATAAACTGCTCAAGTTTCTTCCATGAAAAAGTCTCCATCCTCTTTTAAATGACCCAGCTGCAGAGCTATGCAATTCATAAATTATTTCCCAAATGTTTTATTTGTGCTTCTCCTGCATCCCCAGAGCTATGAACTCCTAGGACAGGCTTGCATTCCACCAACAAGAATGGAACACAGAGGCCAAATGGCTTCCTGTTACGGCGCCCGTGCCCCTGGCTCTATGGTAGGACTGGTGAGGTTCTGAGTAGAATCGCAGGTTCCCCCTGACTATTGGAATGCCCTGCCCAGGATAACGATTCTGTGCTGGTTGTGGCCAGCCTGGTCCCTGTTGCTTTATCTTCTGACAACACGACTTTGACTCTTTTTAAGCTCCACCCACTTTAAGTCACGCTTGTCCCCTTCACATGTGTACACACATATGCCAGCATTGGCCTTATCATGGGTTCCACAGCACACACAGAGCCATAGTTCTGTGGCCAGCAAGTGTAGCTGTAGGGCTTTGAAGGTGTCATCTCTTGGCTTGCATGACCAATGACTGCCCTCTTCTCAGAGGCAGAGCTAAGAGGCTTGAGAAGCAGACCTCTGGTGACCCAGAGCACCTGTATGGGTCACACTGCTGCCTCTGGGCTCTTCCTTGACCATAAAGTGAGTCAACATGTTTTGCTTCTTCTTTTCACTTTTCCCTGATTAGGGCACTCTGAGCTGAGCTTCAGTCATTTGCAACTGAATGCTAACTGGTCCGGTTGGCTTCCTCAGCACCCTAAACTGGCAGTTTGAGTGGAATGTCATGATGATTCTTCGATTTGGGATCTCCCTGGGGGGTACTGCTGGAGCGCACTCCTGAGTCTGTCAGGTGGGCCATGGGGGCTGGCCTCGAGGAGAAGGCCTGGTTCCTCAACCCTTCCTCTCCTGCTGTCCCCTGCTCTGCTTCCTGACTGCCACCACTCCCTTCTGCCACACTGGTTCCTGCCCTGGAGCCAGCCAGTATGGACTGCATGCCTAGCAACTGTGAGCTGAATTAACCTTTTCCTCCTTGAAGTTGTGAGTGTGGGTATTATGCCCCAACAGCAGGTGAATTACCGCATCTCACCATACATCACAAATAAGGGTGCTCAGCGAGCGCTGTGGTGCATACCAATAATCCCAGCCCTCGGAAGGCAGAGGCAGAAAGATTGCTGTGAGTTTGAGGCTGAGCTGATACATAAGGGAGGTCAATCTCCACAACACACACACTATGGGTTTAAAGTACCTAAGCCCAAGGCAGGTCCTCTAAGGGCTCCTTTAACAGCTTCCCTCCCAGAAGGAGCAGAAGCTTGGCTTGCCTGAGGCAGCTGTGAAGATGTTCTGAGCCCTGCAGACTCCAGTGGCCTTTAGGTACTGGGAATGCTGTTTCTGTTTCTCAGACCTGGTAGTCTATGCACTCACACTGAGGAGGAATCCACAGGTTTATTTTGTTTCTTCCTCTTAACCCTGAAAGACCCTAGATCATCAGGCTTTCGTCTGTCAGAAAACTCAAATTCTCTTACTCCCCCTCCCCAGTGTTAGTTATGAGAGAAAAGCAGGGGCTGAGAGGGTAGAGGAGCCCAGTGCCCTCCCCCCGTGAGTGGGGATCATGTGGGGCTTCTGTTTTAAAGGTTCACAGATCTCTGGGAAGGGCACTGCTCTAGCTCTTCGTGGCTGTCTGCCACCCCCTGCTGGTTCCCCGGGCCACTTGTATGCTTGGCAGATGAATGTGTCTTTTTGGGGTTGCTTCTTCTGCCCTCTCCCTCCTCCTGGACTCTGATCTTGATAACTGAGGCCTGAAGTTTCTCTCCCTCTTTAAAGAGATGCACAATGTGTAACTGTGAACTGAATTTTCACTGTCACTTTTTTGTTCGTCAGGAAACTCGGGTCCATTTGTGGCATGAGTTAGTGAGTGTTCAGCAGAGTTGGGGACTACACAGAGCTGGCATCCTGTTAAGAGCTCAAATTTTAAAGCTAGGTCTTGCTTGGGCTGCTGGTACGGGGATTGAGCTCAGGACCCTGTGCATCCCAGTCAAGTGCTTGTTCTACTGAGCTATGTCCCCAGGCCAAGAGCAGTTCGGCATCTTTCCCAGTGGGGTCACCGCTTCCTAGGGACATGTCTGAGCTCCAGTTCTTACACTGCCACCTACTGGAAGTCTTGCCTCCTTGCAAGGCAGCAAGCTGCACCTGCCCAAATCACCATGGTTGGAGAATAAGCATCTGGACCCAGATCCCAGCTCCCCTGGATGGTGGTCCTGAGTAGAGAACATTTGTCGAAGGACTCATCTCTGTCCAGCAGGATCCCCACGAGTTAGCTATGCAGGAGAAGCTTTCAGGTTTTAATTAGGGCAGCGCTCTTAGCCTTGCTTACACAGGCACTCTATGATGTTAGGTGATTTCATAATTGACAAGAGATGTACAGCCAGTAGGGAACCCCAGCTCTGGACCCATTTTCTGGGTGATAGGGGGAAGAGGGGAAGATCCAAAGGTCCAAATGAAGTGCACTGCTGCCCACACAAGGCCAGAGTTGTATGGCATGCAAGAATTTTGGTTTTACCAGGGGATTTCTTGGGGAAACAGCAGGGACTGGCTCAGGGAACACCCTGAAATGTCACCATGACCTAATCCCAAGGAGCCTGGCTTCATTGGGTCCCCCTTGGGGCCAAGCTGAGAACTGACCTAAGGGATACCCTCCAAGGTTGTGGCATCCTCAGTCTTACTCCTCCTGCCCACCACTGAGGTGAGCCTCTTCCATGCCACCTGATGCCCTATCTGCAAGAGGCAGGGAAAAAGGTCAGAAGTGTCCCACATCCATGACTCCTGGCCTTCTACCAGGAAGCTGATCTTTGCCCTAGAACAAGTCCCCTTCTAAGGAGGGTACTGCTGAAGACCTCTTACCAGCACCTGATCGCATAGGTGAGCTCTTTACCAACCTGCACCATTAATGCCTCCAGGGGATAAGGACAGCTCCCTGTGCCCACCCCATCCTAGCCTTGGTCTGCCTGCCATGAGGACCTGGACTCGGGGACTCAGCACCCATTCTGGCCACTACTCAGCCTCTTTGAGAAGTGACAGGTATAGGTGGTACCATCTGCGTTTGGGGCCCTTTTCCAGTCATCAACATTCAGCAACACACAGTAAAACTGGAGAAACTTTCTGGCAAGTTTCCATCCCCTGTTGATAGCCTTTGGTGTCCAGTTTATCCTGGGTTCTTGCTGCACAGCAATATAAGTGGAGAAGATTATAAGAACTGCAAGACAAGCCAAAATGGTGAAAGGTGTTTGTGACGGAACCTGATGGTAACTGGCCAACTGTCATGTTATTTGGGACACGAAAAGGGTCTGCATGGGATTATAAAGTTAGGGATAAGAAAACAAAAAACCTCCAAGCCATTTTGGGATATGCCCAAGGAAATGCCTAGGCCTGTAATTTATGACAAGCTTAGGCCTGTCATCCGGGCCTGATGGAACTCAGCAACTCTCCACATGGGCTCATAGAAATGCTTTATTAATATACTCATTTGAACAAAAGGTCAGAAAGGGCAAAATTATCCTGGGTCAGCATTTATTGAACAATCAGCTCCATATATTGAGAGAAAGATCCAGAGAATCCAACAGGGGCTACAAAGCCATCTTTTTCTTTTTTGACATACATGTAGTACATGGTCTTACTATGCAGCTTCAACTTGTAGTGATCCTCCTGTTTTCAGACTCCCCAGCACTGGGATTACAGGCATGTGCCACACCAGGACTGGGTGGCCTGCTCAGTGTGCCCATAGGTGAGCCAGTGCATCATGTGGTACTGGGGATCAAACTCTGGTCCCTGCATTTGCCTAAGCAGGCACTGAGACCAATGAACTATCTCGCTGGACCATCAAGGGGGGCGTTGGCTACAGGTGGGGATAAAACAATTGGCCTGCATGGCTGACACAGGCTTTAACCAATGCAATGAAGTCTAGGACAGATGGGAGTTGAGTGAAAGAAAGGGCAAGAGAAAGCCACGCTGCCTTGATGGATAAGGCTCACAGGACACCCAGGAACCTGTAGCTCTCAGGGTCAGCTGAAGAGTGACAGTGGGGAGTCTGAATGCTTCAAGCACCAATGGTTAGAGCCCTGGGCAAAGCACTGTGCTCCACACCTGTTGGAACACAAATGAGGAGATGTGAAATTGGGAGAGGGCTGCCCTAATCCCCAGAGAGACATGAGGTCATCCACCCCCATAGCATCCAGGGAATAATGCACACGGTGACAGAAGGTGCCCAGGTGGCCTGTATGGCCCCACACAAGGACACCCGATTCCTTGCGGGCAATTTGAAACATTCTGTACTGGCAGGTAAGCCCTCTAGATATTGGGACATTCAATCCTAATCTCTTCTCAATTCTAAGCTCCTTGGTTGGTGTGCACCTTCAGGAGGTACAGTCAATTTTCTCTGCCCCCACCCTGAACTCTGGCAGGGAGCCAATCTTCTCCAAGCTGCCTTCTTCCAAGCAGTACCACCAAGGTGCCCCACCAGCTGCAGGAAGGGAACCTACTATTTCCACTGGGCATTACCCTCTCATTCAAATCTCTGGCATCCCCTGTCCCAGCTGCCCAGGCCCTGGCCCACTCCCTACAAGTCCTCTTAGCATAACCACTGGTCCCAAAGGCACCTCTTCTTGGTTACCTTCTCTACCTCTTACCCCCACTGGCCAACTTTGGAAGCTGCTTCTGCTTCGTATAACTAAGCCCCAAAGGGCTTTCCTTACACAGACCTGGACATTGTTGTTGTCCTGCATCTCACAGTGTCTTCCTTAATGGGTGGTGTGATGGCAAACTCTGGGTCATCAACTCCACTTCAGCAATGGAGAATCTCAGACACTGTGGTGAGGAAGCCTCAATTTCTCATCCATAAAACAGGGATATTATGGTGTGTGTCTAGTTGCCCTCCAAAGCCTTATGCAGTCATGGGGTGGCTTATGGAGTTTGTGATTAACTTGAGATCCACTAGGATTATGGCTGTGAGTGCTACAGGGATTTTGGGTGTGAGTACTGTACCCAGCCTGGGGCTAAAGACTAAATGCAACCTAAGGAAACAGACTTCCTCTCTGCAGCCATTGTTGCTGTTATGCCTCCATTTTTTTCTTGGCCACTGCCATAAAAGGTTGCCCTCTGCCATGTGCCCCACTGCCTTGGAGTCAGATGAGTATAGACTGAAACCTCCAGTAACTGTGAACTAAATAAAACTTTCCTTCATTCATTTTGAGTGTTGGGTATTTGTCCCAGCAACAAGAGTAACTGAGACAAGGGCAAGAACGGGGACCTACTTGGCAGGGTGGGGAGACACACACCTGTGACCACAGCACTTGGGAGACTGAAGCAGGATGATGGTGGGCTTATAGCCAGCCTGTGCTGCACAGAAAGTTCAAAAACCTCAACCCCTTAACCTCTCCTGTGTCTCACACCCCACAGCCATCATGAGCAAGGCCAGTCCCTTGGCCTGGCTCCCAAGCAAACATCTCTGTGCCACCACCCTGGCCAGAGTCACTGTCCCTCCTCTCTGGATTACTGGAAAAGCCTTTATTTCTATCTTCCCCTAGGGGAGGGGCCGGATGTGGTCTCCTATGATCACAAATCATGCAGTCCAGTTTACTCATTTGGGGAAGTCCCAAGGGCTGGCACACAGACAGTGTCAGGGATGAGCCCCGTGCTAGAAGCCTCCTTCTGGCCTGGTCGGTGCAGGAAGCCACCCATGCCACCCTGCCCTGGACCCAGGTACTTCAGTGACCACACTGGAGCTGCAGTCAGGCTGGGCCACTCCCACGTTGCTCCATCCAGGGGCTCTGTCCCTCTGGGGTCCAGCAAAGGCCTCTAGCCTGTGAACTGCCTGCCCTGAGCCCACTACTTCTGCCACCCCACCTGCCACCCTGGGTTTGACTCCCTCACACACACACATACACATACCACACACAGTCCAAAGAGGTGGCAGTGGCTGCCTTTTGTCCTTAGGATTGAGTCCTGCTGTGACCTGCAGGGTGCTGCCCTTGAGGTGGCCTCTCCCACAGTTCACACAGCCAAGTGACGCCACACCTTTCTCTTTGTTCCCTGTCCTCTGTTTTTCAAGGATTATATTAAATGTCACATCCCTGCAGAGCCGCCTTTCTCCTGCGCAGATGTCTGTCCACAGCTTCCTTGTTCCCAGGTTTTGTGTCAGTCCCCACTCCCAGCCTTCGTTTCCATGTGGCCAACTGCACAAGCCCAGTTCTGAACCACTTGCCCCTTACCTCCACTGGTCAGCTGTGGGGCAGAGACATGGCTGCATCCCCCACACACATAAGGATCTAGTTGGTGTTCAGGACTTAGTCTTTCTTCAGCTGGTTTTGTTGCAGGCAGCTAAATTAGATAGAAATATTACAGAGTCAGACAGTGTCAGGCCCTCAAGGAGACAAGATGGAAGACCAGTGACTTTGCAATTTTGGAAGAGACAGACACTTCCCCACTGTGGGCCAGACCTCAAGACAAAAGAGTAAACAAATGCAGCCACAAACTTCCCTAGGGACAGGCATCAGATTTGACATTCTAAGTAGGTATCAAACACCTTGAAAGAGTCCAAATGAGTCACTAATCAACCCACAACAGGAAGAGACCCTGTCCTATATTCTTACCCCCATGCTACATAACTTGCTTCCCCATTGGATGTGGATTTAATCAATTTTATTTGAGCAACGGTGCTTGTAATCTCATTGGTTGACCATAATTTTGTCCCACCTCATGCCCACCTAAGCAAGTTCCCATCTTCTCCTTTACTTTAGCCCCACCTTACTACATGGTTTTACTCTATAAAAGTCGCTGGAAGAGACACCTCAGTTCCCCCTTCTGTCAGACAGAAGCTTTCTCTCCAATAAACATATGCGTTTGTTCCTAAAATTCTTTGGCTGTAGAGAACATGAACTCATCCTAGCTACCTTTCAGGTTGGAAGTTTCATTTTCCCCTATATCAATTTCAACTTGTGTTGGGGATAAAATTTACTATGCACTTGAGCTCAACTTGAAAGCTCACAGATAAACACCACCTGGGTACAACGAGACCCCATGACCAGCGAAGTTACAAGTTCCCTTCCAGACGCCAGTGAATTGAAAGGAAGGGCAGTTGAAAACTTACGGTCTCAGGAAAAACTAGTTGAAATTTCAGACTGCAGAGTGGTTGACTTTTCTAGCAAGGGCATGGTGTCCAAATCTTGAAAGACCACCTAGCCCAGGGCAGGAACACCTCTTGACTGCAACTTCCAGCAAGCTTCCAAAGTCAGCTAGCTACTTCCAATGGACTGTGATTTAAAACATGGGAGGGACAAAATACCAGCTGGAAGTACAGTTGAAACACTGCTTTCTTTGTCAGAGGGCAAAACTGTAGCCATTTAGCTTCAGGATTTTAATGAGCTTTCTTTTTCTGATTCAAGAATTGGGAACATGACATTCCACAAAGCAGTGTTCCTGTGAGCAGAGAGGAGGCTTGGCTAGTGGGCTCAGGAGGGCTGGAGAAAGCAGGAACAAGAGACAGAAGCAGATTTCATTTCAAAGACCCTGTCCTAGTCCAGGAACAATACCACAGTTGGTGACCTGTCAAGCTCTGATTACCTCTTTCTCCTGTAAGGATGAAGGCAGAGGCTACTTCACTGTCACAACAGTGGCAACTGTCTCCTTTCTCAGAAAGTCAAATAAGTGGTTTCAAGCTGACGGAACTTTAACATGTGATACCATTTTGAATTTTAGCTTGCTGTTAGGACCTACCTGGTAGAGCAGAAACCTATCAGATTGGAATCATCGTCTCCTATATCACTATAAACATAGGTGTGCGTGTATCTGTATTTTGTTTATTTTATTTCAGATTGGGTTTATTTGTATTTATTTGGTCTTTTTGAGACAGTTATGTAGGTTCAGGCTGGCCTTGAACTTACTGTGGCCTCAAACTCACGGCGATCCTCCCGCCTCAGCCTCCGTAGAGCTGGGATTCTTGGCGCCCGCCCTCGTGCCCATGCTGTAATGTGATGTCTAACTCTTTAGGGAAGACACCTAGAAGGGGAAGAGCTCACCCCGCCTAGTTTCAACAGGCAAGTGTGGACAGAGAGCAACGCCGGCCTCGGCAGCATCCTCTACCCTGTCCCCTGGGCCCCCACACGGCCACGCCCGGGGAGCAGGGGGCACGGCAGCCGCCAGCGCGAGGACTGCCCCGGAAGTCCACCGCGCCCTCCTCCTCCAGGCAGCCTCCCGAGCGGCCACGGTACGGGCGGGTCTGTCCCCGCTCTTGCCCCAGGGCCGAGCGCGGTTGCCCGAGGCCACATCAGCAGCACTCCGAGGCGAGGCGGGGGACGGCGCGCCTGCGTGTAGCGCCGTAAGGGCGGGGCGAGAGCAGGGGCGGGTTGCTGGGCAGGGCGGTACGCCTGCGCGGCTCGGCGCTGCGGGCGGGGCGAGGGGTGGGGCGAGGTGGTGGGCGGGGCCAAGGCGCGAGGCTGAGGTGCGGGCGCCGGGTTGTCACCCCGGGCCGAGGGCTCGAGGAGGCGCTCACGGAGGGACCTAGCCAGAGCGCCGTCCGCCTCGCCGAGGGTGTCTGCCATCAGGTGAAGGCCGCCGGGTCCCTCCCCGGGTTTCGGACAGTTTAGGGGCCGGGTGTCTTCTCCTCACAGAGCCTCCTGAGGGCCAGCAGGTGGTCCCGGGGTGGGGGGCGTCTCGTTGGAGGTGGTGGCCCGGCGACTGGCGGGCCGTGGGGGCGGGGCCGAGATGCGGGGGCGGACTATGGTGGGGCGGGTCCCGGGTTCCTGGGTCTCACTGCCGGGTCCTGAGAAGTGAGCCGGCGGAGAGGACTAGAATCCCGCTGGGGCGCGGCCTCCGCGTCCTGGGGTTGCATCCTCGTCTGGATGCCAGCGCAACATCGCGCCTCTTGAGGGCTACCCCGCGCACCCCAGCCCCGTGCATTGATGGGAAGAGGTGACACGCGTGTGTGCGTGTGACACGTACACTACGCTCAGATGTGTGTTCCATGAATGTCATGCTCTGTGTTACAGTTCAGATACCCCACACGTAAGACTCAACCCTCGAAAGTGGCTTTTGGTGAACTCATAGTTCTGCGACAGTCACCACCACCCAGGATATTTCCATCATCCCCAGAGAAGCCCTGTACCCGTGGACAGTGGCTATTAGCTTCCCGCACTACCCCTTCGCACACAGGAATGCACTAGTATTTGCCTGTTGTGGCCTTCTAGTGTAAATGGGATTTGTCATAGGTGGCCTTTCCTAGAGTTCCTTTGGGGGCGTCATTCATGTCATAGTGTCTCACTGCCTTCCTTAGTTAGAATTGAGTGATGCCAGTGTACCCATTCCCACATTTTGTTCATCCATTCTTCAGCAATTGGGTTGTTTCTCCCTTTTAGCTTTTGAGTGTAATGCGCTGTGGACATTGGGGATGTGTTTTTGGTTTTATTTGCAGCGCTGAGGATGGTCAGTAGTATGCTAGATAAGGGTTGTACCACTAAGCTACAACCCCAGCTGTATGGAGAGATAAGATATAGAGATCCAGATAGGTATAGATGGATGTAGGTATGGACATAGGTTCAATTAGATATATGTACCTTAGCTTTATTTCCATTACTGGGGGTGGAGCTCAGGGGCACCTGCCACAGACATATACTTAGGAGTGCAGCTGCCCAGTGTTTAACATTTTCAGAAACTGCCAGCCTTTTCTGTTTACCACAAAGCAGTGGAAATAGAGTTCCAGTTTCCTTCACCTGCTCACCAACCCTTGTTATTGTATCTGTTATTTTTGCCAAGGTAAAATGTCTACTCCATGTGAAGTGGTGTCTCTTTGTGGTTTTGATTTGCCCTTACCTAATGGCTAGAGTGTGTGTATTTTCATATACTCATGAGCCATTTGTGCATGTTTTTGTGGAAATAATGTCTGTTCAGATAATTTGCCCATATTTTCTTTGGGTTATTTGACTTTTATTGTTGAGTCATATTGTACATTTGTAGGGAAAACAAAGTCAAGGCTCGGGATTGGCAGCAATGAAAAACCCACCAGCATGATAAGCCTGTTGTGCTTATCCAGGTGCTTGGCCATTGTTGAGTAAGTGCTGTTTAAGGGTGTGACCCCACCTGTTAATTTCCAGTGTCTTCAAGCCCCTTTCTATTTTCTGGTGTGCTGAGGGAAGGCACAGGAGACAGTCTGTATCAGAGCCAGGAGAGCTTGCTGTGAGAAACCCCAGTTCTGACCTCATGTACAGATACTCTGCGTAGGTGGCTGGCTAAGCAAGCAAGAAGTAAATGGCAAGCACAGATTACTCAGTAAGAGTTTCGTATGCTTCTCAGCAAAGCCGAGGGCCTTATTTTCCTCAGTCTATGTAGCTTTTGTTCATGCATGGGTGGAAAAATAAATACTGTCTGGTGGCTCTGAAGTTTGTTGCCATTCAGGGCTCAGCTGTGGGTATTGCACTATTAATTTCTGGGTGCACAGAAATTATGCACAAAGTGTTTTGTGGCAAAGACGACTTCAGAAGACTGAGATCAACACTAAATAAATATAGTATGGGAAAACAGACTTAGAGGTAGGGTCATAATGGACATTAGTGAGCAGAGAGACACCAAGAAGAGCTCAGGAGGCTTGAGGTCACCTGCCTGCTGAACCATTCTGACAGATTCTTGTTGAAGACAGGCCAAGGTCATCAGACCATCCCTGGAGGATGGCTGGGACTGAGGGGCCTGGTCAGATCACTGGGTGTGGCTTTTGTCTAAACTGATTTAGCAGGCTTTGTCCAAAACAAAATTTTACCAGAGCACTTTTAATTTGAACACTCAGGAGGCTGAGGCAGGAGGATTGCCGAAAGTTCTAGGCCAGCCTGGGCTACATAGTGAGTTGAAGACTAACCTTGAACTACATGGGGAGAGCCTGTCTCAAAACCCCAAATAAGTTCAATTTATGTAGACATTTGGTCAAGAAGTATGAAAGAAACCTCTCATTCATTTAATTCCTCTTCCTTTGCCTAGTGTGTTCTCCCTTTTTAATCTCCCTGGGATTCCTGCAGATCATGATGACCCCTCAGGGCGCTAATTGCACTGTTGCTCTCCAGGCTACTTAAATTGCAGTCCAGGCTGGGTGTTGCTCAGTGGTAGAGAGCTTGCCAGGCATGCAGGGGCAGGAGCTAGGCCCTGATTTGATCTCCAGCACCACAAAACAACATCCAGCAAAAGCAGCAAAAGTTGAGATCAGATCCAGAAAGTCCAAGGGGGGTTAAAATACTGTTAAGTAGTACTGCTGATTTTTCAGCTTAGACCTTGTTAAAGTCTCCTTATCCTGTCCCCAGGAGCCACTTGCCTGGGAAGAGAAACCTCTGCTATAGGTCCTGAGTGTCTGACAGAACAAGCTGGTATGACCCCAGTGAGTCAGTAAGTCTGCAGGACTTGTGATGGTGTGGGGAGGAGCGGCCTTTCACCCTGGGGTGCCTGCCTAGAGGTGGGCCAGGTCGGACATCCCAGGGAGAGGGTTGTCCTTGCTGAGTGTGGTGTGTGCAGGGAGCCTCAGAAATGAATCACCATTCATAAACTTGACATTCTGTTTTCCTTGGAAATAGCTGAATCTCTTAACTTTAAAGTGGATGATCACTTCATTATGTGATTTAATACATAGAGTATTCAAGTCTATCTCCTTGTTTTAGTCCTTATTTGTTCGGGTTTTTTGAGACAGAGTCTTGCTGTGTAATTCAGGCTGCCTTTGAACTTGAAGGTCTCCACCTCAGCCTCCTGACTGCTAGGATTGCAGGTGTGTACCACCAAATCCAGCCTCTCAAATATTTGAGTGTCTAGTATTTAATAGGCACTGAGTTAGGCTCGGGGTTAGGCCCAGAGGTGAATAGAAATGGGTCCTTGATTTCATGAAGTTTGTATCCTAGAGAGACTTGCTGAAGAGCAGAGGAGTTGGAAAATTCCAAGATCACAGAAGAGGAAAAGTGTGTGTGTGTGTGTGTGTGTGTGTGTGTGTGTGTGTGTATGTGTGTGTGTGTTTAGTATTGGGGATTTAACTCAGGGTTTTGGCATTGAGCTCCAACTCCAACTCACTTCTTATTTTTTTATTTTGAGACCTGGTCTTGCTCAGTTACCCTGACTGATCTTGAACTTATAATCCTCCTGCCTCAGACTCCCACAGTTCTGAAGTTACAGGTGGCACCACTGTACACTGTCTAGGTCCTAAGTAAAAAGAGAAATAACCAAGTAAAGGGGAAGAGTGAGGATAAGTAAGGTTGTTTCAGCCAAAAAGAGCAGATACAGAAGCCAAGAAGTAAGAATGGGTCGTACTGGGCTGGTAGTTTCCACACTTTGCCTACAAGTAGATTGTGAAATCAGTGTAGCAGGTTGTTTGACCATCAAGCATAGAAAAGAAATAAAATAGAAAGCAAGAACACATCACACATAAATGCTTACTAGTTTATGAGGGTAGGCAGGGTTGTTGATGCAGGATTTCGTTAACTTTATTAAAGAATTTAGACTTAGAGGAAATGACAAGCCAGCATGGTGCTGGTGGTGGGCTATAGGAACTAAGCCAATGAAAGTGTCTGACTCTGTCTGCGCCTTAAATATTAGAAGTGCTGTGGAGGAGAAGCGGCTCTGCTCTTTCTACGAATACTTGTTTTTTGGACAAAGAAAAGGGTTTTATTATATTTTTTTTCTTAGTTGAAGTATGTTAGCGACAGAACTGCATTCACTTTTTTAACTTTGGGACAGTGTCTCCCGTGTGGCTCAGGCTGGGCTTGAACTTACCATTCTCCTGCCTCAGCCTCCCACAGGGCTTGGATTACAGAAATGCACCACCACACCTGTCTAGCATGTACTTTTTAAAAGGTAATGCAACAAAACATATTCTAACTTCTGTTAAACAGTAGAGATAAGAAAAACCAGAATAGCAGAGCCCTTGTAGTTTGGGGAATGTCTCCTCCCAAAAGATACAGGGAGATGGTACAGATTGCTTCTAGGGGCAGGCATTTGGATTATGTTTGGTCATAGGGCGTTCTTACTGAAGGTGGGGTTAGAAAGATGAAGGGACAAAGGCAGCAAATTAGATTATATCAATTTTGGGAGTCAACAGAAAATGGATTTTGTCCCTAGAACTAAAAATAGAAGACCTGTGTGTGCCCAGAAAACTTACAAGAGTTAGCAGTGTCAGGTTATTGCCAGAGAAGGTTTGTGCTGTCACAGTGCTGTGACATCACAGGATTTCACTGTGACACTCTGCTGTGAAGGTGCTTTTTTCAGTGCTTGGTTCTGATAAATTCAAGAGAAGTTATGAAAAATTATGAAAGTTGGTCCCTGGTTCAGGATCCTTAGTACATTTTTGAGATGTCCACATTTTGCTAATTTGTTCTGTAAGTAAGTTTGCAAGTGCTCTTATCTAAAAGGTGCCATAGATAAATTCTACTGACATAGGGATGGCCTTTAGAAAATGCTCATTGAAGTATGTGTTTTTATGTTCATAGAATCCTACCTGAAGCAGCCTACCATAGAACTAAATCAGCTGTTAGCTTGTATAAATGTGTCCTCAGGAATTGACTGAGTGTGGGAAAGTGTCATGTACAAGGCTGCTCCTTGTTACAGCAGTGTAAAGCTGTCAGGCAAGCATGCTGCTACAGGAGCCCCTGCTTTCCAACATGGCAGCTGTCCCCACACGTGAAAAGCTTCACCACGCCCTTCAAGTCTCACAGACTTCGAGTACACCGGTGTCTGTCTTGGCCCATTTCTCACACAGCGCCTCCTGGGCCACAGGGAGGGATGTCAGAGTCTTCTTTGGTTGGGCCAGCTGGGGGCTGAGTGGCAGGGAACCAGGGTGCTCCACAGCTGTGCTTTGCTTTTGCAGCACTCTACTGGGGTTTTGCATGGGGCTTAGCTAAGCCTGGTGGTGCACTGCACTACAGGTCACTATCCTGAGCCTGCTGGTGTGTCCTTCTGGGCCTCCCCGTGCCCGTGCTGCTCAGTCACACAAGTCTTCTCCTCAGACCTGCCCGCTGTGCTGCAGTTTTCTGCCTGCCCACCGTTCACTTTGTTACAATGCGTGTCCTATCTCTTCCACCCCACCATTTTCCAAATATCACTTGTTCTTTAAAGTTCAGCTCATCATCAGTGTAGTCATTTCCCCTTTCAGTGTGACAGACACATTTTTCGAGCACTGAATGTGAATTACAGAATTCTGTACTCTAAGCTGGGCAGAGCTGTGAAGGATGGGCTTCTGGTCAGTAACTGCAGCAGCAGGCAAGGAAGCAGAGCCCTTGGGCATGGGCACTGTCTTCATGCTGTATCCCATGACATGGATGGGCCAGGTGGCATATGAGCCCATGTTTCTGGGGCTTCAGAAAAGATATGCTCATATCTAACACGAGAAAGTCACACTGAGTTCAGGTGTGAACTGGAGACTACATGAGGCCCACAGCCAAGTATGCAGCCAGGTGGAAGGTCACAGAACCTCTGTGCTTCCTCATCACTGGCTATTCACAGAAACCCTGAGCTCACGTCCTACGTCTTCCTCTGCCTGCTGTGGGCATGTCAAACTCCATAAGGCTCTATTTTCTAAAGTAAATGGAATGAGCATGCCTATGTCCCGGGTCTTTAAAGACAGCTTCTTTCTGCTCTGGTGGTGAAGTAATGCAGAACACATTGTTTTCCTTTGGGTTTCTAAACATATTTTGGAGAACTTACTGATTAGACTCTAGTCCTTTGTACTGTTCTTTTTTCCTTGTTTGAGAGTGGCCATTTGATTCACTTCATATTTATGGCATGGATACTAAATAAGCAAGTATTTAGCTATATTAAATGCAGTATTTTAATTTAAGCACAGTATTAGGACTACTTCCTATTGCAGCTTTCATTTCCTTTTAAAACACAGTGGTTTCGTGGGGCTGGTGTGTGGCTCAATATGGAGCAGGTGCTTAGCATGCATGAGGGTTCAACCCCCATCACACCCTGAGAACTGTGTTTGCCTACAGACCAGTGCTGTGTAGTGTGTGTATACACAGACACAGCCTGGGTGCTTGATAGCACTCTGGCAGTAAACTGCGTGAAGCCCAGGATAGGTAGATTTATAAAATGTAAATAGGAAATTCTGGTGAATTGGTTTGTATAGGAAGTCAGAACAGTCAGCTGCTCTGAGAACTACAAGCCAGGCTTTCAGTGTGCAGTGTCCAGCATTTTTATGACTATGTGACATAGCATACTGTCTTGGCAAGAGATGGAGGTACAAAATTAGGTCTTGAGGCTTTTGTAAAAATGTACACTAATAGCGATAAATAACACTTTAGGTCTCTGAGCACATTACATATGTGAAGTCACTGAGTCTTTACAAGACCCAATGGGGAGTAGGCAGTTTAGGCACAAGCTTGCCAGGGAAACGCTTATTCCATTGAGCCATCTCCCCGGCCCTGTTTAGGAGGTCTTTGATAAATATTACTTGGGACAAAAACAGAACACATTGTTTTCCTTGTAACATAGTTATTTGTTGGTGCTATTTTCTTTTTGTTGCTGTTTTATTTTGTGTTTTGTTTTTTAAAGACAGAGTCTGACTTTGTAGCCCAGGCTAACCTCACACTTGCAGTGATCCTCCTGCCTCAGCCTTCTGAAAGCTGGGATTAGAGACCTGAGCCACAAGGCCTGGCTTCTTTGGTGCTGTTTTTGTTTTGAATTACATGTGAAAGGATGTAGGAAGATAGAGCACAGAATCGGCAGTTTCTGGCCCTCCTTTGGAACTTGTTATTTTTCACGGTTGTCTAATAGATACAGGATGGAAATAGAGTCCTGGTTAAGGAAGTTATAGCCCAGCAGCCCTGTGGTTGCTTGCAGGTCCAGGGCATGTTGATTGAATGGAGCTGGAGCCTCTTGGTTATGTGGGACTGACAGAAGCGTGTTGAGAGGGGAAAGAAGGCACTCAGAGCCCCTGGGGCTGAGAAGCAGGAGAAGCTGCAAGTGGCCCTTAAGTGTAAGTGGGGGAAATTCAGGTGATACTTCCTGAGATGCAGAAAGTGGGGCACTACCCAGCATGCACAGTGTAAGATTTTTGAGAGACTTATTAAAGTTTTCTGACACATCTGCGTGCCAGGAGTGATTGTTTCCGAGTAGTGGGCTTCAGGAAAAATAGCTTTGACTTATCCTCGGCCGCCTTCTGTTTCTTGGTGCATGGAATGCATATTGCTTGCATGATGAAAACAAGTGCAAGAGCTGCTCACCATGGGCAGAAGACCAAGCAGGAGTCTGCGTGTCTTGGCAGGTGGAGCGGAGGGCTCCGTGGGAGCTGGCTCACAGGCTGGGAGCATTTTCATCTTGGACTTTGATTTGGCTTCCAGTAAAGGGCTCTTTGTTTTTTAACTGATATCAAATAAAAAAGTGCTCAGCCTGTCCAAAGGGTAGAGGAGAGACTTGATTGCAAGATTCATTGAGAGGGAGACAGGTGGTTGGCGCGTCACGTCACACCAGGTAATTGAGCAAACTGACACCATGGCCCTGTGAACCACCTGGTCAGTGTGTGGCTGCTCCCCAGCTGTGTGGAGCCCTTGAGGGAGTGTACCTGCCTTGATGCGGGAGACGGGCCTCAGATGGAGAAAGGTGCCAGGCAAGCCGCAGGATACTCTGAGGAGCATTGTACAGACGCTCTCCACCCTCGCATGTAGAACTGAAATGATAACCTTATGTGTGGTGGCCAGCTTACTTCTTGCACTTTTCTTTTTTCTTTAAACCTTGGCTTTTCTCTAGATTTTTTTTCTTTTTCACTGTTATTTTGTTTTGTTAGCCCAGGCTGGCCCTAAACTCACAGTGATCGTCTTGCCTCTGCCTGTTGAGTATTGTGATTACAGGTGTTGCCACCTCACCAGGGTTCTCTTTTTCTTCTTAATCCTTGACTTGTTGGCATCTTTTCTGTATGTTATAATTCTGGAGTTTTTAGCTTTTACCTTGTTAATTATATAGAGTCAGATGCATGCTTTAAGTCAGTCTCAGGAGTGGATTTGCATTTTTAAAATTGAATCCTAAGAGTGTTTAAATAAAAACTAATTTTATTTAGTTTTTGTTAAAAGAGTAAAATATGAAAGTATATTTTTATGAGTTTTGGGTAATTACTGCTGATTGGAAGTGCTGATGAACTGCAGTTACTTACTTTATTTCTGAATGTGGCTGTCTCAGATTTATAAGTGTTAGAGAAGCAGGTAAGAGTATGCATTATTTATGCTGTATTTTTCCACACTCTATTTTGTTATATAGAAGTGTTGAATCAGCTTATAAAAACACCCACAAGATGGCACATGCCTGTAATCCCAGCTCTCGGGAGGCTGAGGCAGGAGGATTGTAGTGAGTTCGAGACCAGCCTGAGCTACAAAGTGAGCTTAAGGCCAGCCTGAACTGCATAGTGAGACCCTGTCTCAAAAAAAAAAACCACCCACAAGAATAATGATTTTAAAAATAGAAGTACAAAATCACCACTAGAGACAGTAAAACCAGGGATGTAATGGTAGATGAAATTGAGCATAAGATTTGAGTTTCATATGTAGCTGTAAGTTTCCTTGTTGCTGAAAATAAATGCAGAATGGCTCAGTGAGTCTTTATTAAAGAAGAGAAAATTACTATATTTTTAGTAGCAAGTTTTTATGTAATTAAAATTGCTAATAAAATTTCATAAACAGTATAGAGGAGGGGATGATTAGTGATAAAGCAGTGTTCTTTGAGATACTGTACTTTGTATGAAATTTATGTTAGTTTTAAGACAATCCGTAAATGATAGGGTTTTCATTTTTTTACAGGTATGCTCCACAGCTGGTGATGGGAAGCAGAAGTGAGGGCACCGGGTCGGGAGGAGCAGTAATGTCTACTGCGGTATCACTCTGTGTGGAGAACTCATTTTTGTAAAGATTCATTGCTTTGTAGTTTACAAAAAGAGCTTAGAATTTATTTATTTATTTTTATTTATGTGTGTGTGTGTGTGTGTGTGTGTGTGTGTGTGTGTGTGTGTTTCAGGGAAGGGTCGACAGGGTGTTCAGGGTCTCACTACTAAATCTCACTACTAGATTGGACTCTAGTGATCTGCCTGTTTTCAGCCTCCCAAGAGCTAGGCTTACAAATGTGTGCCATCATGCTTGGTCTCAATTGCCTTCTCAGTGTGCCACAGGGGCAGGGCTAGGAATTGAACCTGGGCTATTTGGCTGACCTGAGAACTTAGAATTTAAATCATCAGTCATGGTACTAAAGTTTTTTTTTTTTTTTTTTTTTTTTTTTTTTGTCTTTTTGAGACAGGGTCTCACTATGCAGTTCAGGCTGGCCTTAAGCTTTAAAGACACTGGTCTCTCACTTGTGTGTTAGATGCTATAACTTACTAAGCAGCTGATGCATGGCCCCTAATTTTTTCTATGCTAGTATTTTTTACGTTGAACATCTTAAAGCCAGGGAAAACTTTGCCCGAGAAGATTTTCAAACTTTTTTTGAGGCAGGATTTCTCTATGTAGTTCACTAGTTCACTGTGTCTTAAACTTTCTCTGTAGCCGAGGCTGACCTCAAACTCCCCATGCCTCAGCTTCCTCAGTGCTGGAATTACAGATGTGAACTACTACACTCAGATCTCAGATTATATTCTTAAGCCAATTATAATACATTTTAATGTCAGAACTACAAATATGACTCTGCCTCAATTTATACATGAACTGAATTCCCTTTGCTGTGTTAGGATAGAGACCAAATGTTTTCACAGTAAACATTATTATCTCTTCATACTTTAAAGACGTATTAAGTTGTAAAGAAAGTAATGATTTAATGTTTAAAATATAATGCTATATACCTTATCTTTTGTTGTGTACTGACCTATATAAAGGTCAGGTGCACTTTGATTCTGAGTCTGCCGGCTGGTGATAGGAGCCATTATTTTTGTTGTTGTTGTTGTTATTTATTTATTTTTCACCATACCAGGGATCAAACTCAGGACCTTGCACTTGCCAGGCAAGCACTTATTCCACTGAACTATCTCCCCAGCCCTGGAACCATTGTTTCCTAAACTTACCCACTGTAAAACTTCAAAGTCAGTTGAGAACCATGCAAAAAATAAGAATATTTTTATTCAAGATTTAGTGAAAAACAAAACAAAACAGCTCAATATTATATATCTGTACACAAAGCAGTTAGATGAAAAAAAAGCAGTTAGATAGCACAAAACAGTTCCAGTTCAAGCTGAGGAAGTATAGTATTAGCACTTCAGTATTAATTTGAGATATGTTTTAAATCTAAGTATTAAATAACCTGATTTTTAAATGTTATTCTTTTCCTTTCCAGAGCCAATCTCTCTGTGAAATTTCTAAACATCTTTATGAGTGGAAACATTTTTATACAATGAAGTCAACAATTTAAACAAGTGTTTTTGTGGTTATGAGGCATCCGCATGCTCCATGAAGCTTGAGATCTAAAGAATACAGGGACCTGTGTGATGACAATATGACTAATAGCAAAGGAAGGTCTGTTACTAGTAAAACAAGTGATGCTTCAAATAGTGGAGGAGGTTTTGTAGATTGGACTTTGCGTTTAAATACAATTCAGTCTGATAAATTTTTAAACTTACTGCTGAGTATGGTTCCAGTGATTTACCAGAAAAACCAGGAAGACAGGCATAAGAAAGCAAGTGGCATTTGGCAAGATGGGATATCAGGTGCAGCACAGACTTTCAGTGACAGATCGGAGCAGCGCCTGGCCTACCACAGTTTCTCCGAGTCTGCTTTTCATGGCAGCAATGGGCATGCACCATCAAGCTGCAATCCCAAGTATGATGACTACACCAGCTACAATTACCATGATGCTCGGGAAACCTCAGAAACCACTGCCATGCTGCAAGATGAAGATCTGTCTAGTGAGGCCGATGAAGATGTGATTGTGGAAACAAATCCCAAACTACCAAAGGAGTCCAGTGGCATCATGGCATTGCAAATACTTGTGCCATTTTTGCTAGCTGGTTTTGGAACAGTTTCAGCTGGCATGGTTTTGGACATAGTACAGGTGGGTTTTCATCTCTAGTAGCATTTTTTTTATTCCATTCTTGATTTAAATACTTTATATAATTATGAGTCCCAAACATTGTTTAAAATTCATCTTTGGAGTACTAGGGAACAAACCCAGAATTTCATGCATGTTTACAAATGAGCTAGATCCCAGCCCTGAAATATTATTTTAAATTTAACTTACTCCTTGTGAAGTAAATGGATGTGGACTTTGGCATATGTCCTTTATTCTTAGTTAAGCTTTTGTTTCTAGCATTGGGTGCATATTCATTTCTTTTTTTTTTTTTTTTTTTTTTTTTTGCGGTACCAGGGATTGAACTCAGGACCCTGAGCTTGGCAGGCAAGCGCTTATTCTACTGAGCTATCTCTCCAGGCCCATGCATATTCATTTCTGACTGTTATTTCTTTTACTGAATTTTCCTTAGTCAGTATATGGTGGCCTTCTTTGTGTCCTCTTGGAGCTTCTGATTTAAAGTCCATTGTATATGATGCCTTCTTCCATTCTTTTATTTTCATTCTGTGGGTGCCTTCATTAGTGAAATGCATGTCTTGTATGGAGCATGATATTGGATCCTATTTCTTTCTAAAAGTCCATTTAGCCAGACTGCATTTTCTAATTGGGGGAGTTAATCCTATTACATTCCTATGTCTCACCGTGCACTAAATTAAAATTGAAATGGATCAAAGATCTAAATATTAAAACTGAAACACTAAATCTGCAGGAAGATGGAGTGGGTAGAACTCTTGAAGATATTGGTATAGACAGACTTTATGGACAGAACTCTGATTATACAGGAAATATCGCAAAGAATTAATAACTGGGATCTCAGCTTATTAAAAAGCTTTTGCACAGCAAGAGAAACCACCAACAGAGTGAAGAGGCATCCCATAGCATGGGAAAGTAGTCCAGGTATTTGATTCAAACTGAGCTTGATGGTTCATTGGAACTAAAAGGAGTGACCCAGGAAGGTACTCTCAGTGGATCCGAAGCATGATAGCTTGTGACTGAAAGATGTGTTGGTCATTCTGCTATTTCCAAAATTATATCACAAGCTGGGGGAGGCTGAGGCAGGAGGATCATTGCGTGTTCAAGACCAGTCTGGGTTACAAAGATAATAAATCACTAAGTTATATCACATAAGCAAGTGTCTTAAAATGAAGGCCTAGATAAAATGTACTTCTGAATTATGTCTGTGGCTTGATAAAGATAATACCTATCTGAAAAGTGTTTTGAGGGTAGTCAGTCTAAAGAGCATGGCCTGGAAAAGTGAGTGAATGTGAGATATTGTTGTTTTTCTTTCGTCATTTTTGGAGCCCAGGCTAGTCTTGAACTCGAAATGATCTCCTGCCTTAGCCTCCCAAATATAAGATGTTAATAATTCCTTGTGCTATTTACCTGTTGTCATTTGCCATCACCTTCATCCTCCTTCACACTTAACATCTAGTGTGGCAAGATGCATATTTCTATTAGTACACTGGGATCTTTAACCTACCATAAAAACATGGACACAACTGGTTTTCATTCTTAAGACTAGAGTCCTAGGGTGCTAAGACACCTGGTATTGGGTGTGTGTGGTGCCCAGGGCTGACCATGCTCCCCACCCTCAGGCTGTGCTACCCAGGGCTTCCCTAGACGTGTTGCAGTTGGTCGAAACCTGGGGATTTTCCCGTGGTTCTTTGAATCAAGGCTTTATGAAAGACTGAGCTGAAACACATTTCTGACCTCTCTATAGGCCCCAGTTCAATATTGATTTGGAACAGCCTCTAAAGAAACTTGGGGAACAAACTGAATTTTTCTTCCATCCATTCCGTGGATGTAAGTTTTACTTTTCTCTCTTGATATTAATGAGAAGATGTGTATTCTTGATGCTTTTTGTCATGAAACTAACGTACCTAGTTCATAAAGTCTCTTGCTGGGACGAGCACCTTTTATTACTTGTTGGAGATACTAAGAGTTAAACATTCAGCCCTTTACACATTCAACCACTGCATGTGTAACCATCTCCTCAGTCTGCAGCTCTCCTACCTCAGCTTCTGAAGTAAGTGGGGTTATACTGTACACCACACTCAGTGGTAATCATATGTAATAGCTTTTGTTAAATGTCACATTAATATTTATGTGGTCTTTTTGGTCTGCAAAGCACTTTCGTATCTGTTATTGTCATTATCATATTTTTCCAAGGGTCAGGCAGCAGTTTTTATTATTAGAAAGGTATTGTTGCCAGGCATGGTAGTGCATGCCTATAATCCAAGCTCAGGAGGCTGAGGCAGGAGGATCATTGCATGTTCTAGACCAGTCTTGGACTACAAAGTAAGCTCAAGCTGAACTGCATAGTGAGACCCTGCCTCAAAAAGACCAAAAAAAAAAGGTAATGTGGCTCATCCAGAATCTCAAAGCCAAGTTATGGAGCTGCCTGCTCAGAAGCACAAATGTTGTCTCTAGCTTTGGGCAGCTTCTATGTCTCTTTATAGAAGAGTCTGCAGCCTGCTGACTTTGTTCTCTAAAATGAGGACCAAAAGATAGGAGAGCTCAACTCCTGAGATCAAGTTCTGGCCCTGTCTTTTGGCCCTGGGAAAATCATGTTACCTTTCTTAATCTTTATTTTTTCATTTTTGAAATTAGTTGATAATCATAATGTGATTTTCTAGTGATGTTTTTGTTTGGCTTTATTAGTACACAATTGTGGCATACAATTAATTCAAATAATTGGCACATATACATAATGCATCTTAATTCCCTTCTCTTCCTCTGTCCCTCAGGTCCCCTTTTCCTTTTTACTCCCTTTTCCTTTGCAAAAGATCTGTCTCCCTGTTTCCTATTATCTGTCTTTTGTTTTCTTTATACTTTGGGCTTCCCATATGAGAGAAGCTGTATTTAAGTGTATGTATCTGAATTAGTTCACTTAATACTATGAATTCAGAATACATTCATTTTCCTGTGGATGACTCAAATCTATTCTTTGTGATAAAGTAAGTAATACTCCATCAGATGTAAATACCATATTTTCTTTATCCATTCATTTGTTTTTGGACATATAGGCTACTTCCAAGATCCAGCTAGTGTGCATTGTGGTGCTATATATGTGGCCGTACATGGATCACTATATGTTAGGGTTTGTGTCTAGATGTCTCCCCAGAGCTTCATACAGTTGTAGATGAGCCCTTTTCTTACAAAGGTGGCTCAATGGAGCATGTGGTGCTAGAGTTGATTCACGTGCATTGCTTGGATCCAGGTGCTAGGACTAAGGCTGTGAGCGCTGCCTGCCTAAATAGCCTGGTGACACATAAGGGATAAAAAGAGCTGTGGTCATCCCTTCCTGCTTTGCTACCTCCTGCCCACCATGGACTGTTTCTCTTCTGCGATGCCACCCTGCCTTGGAGCTGGCCAACTATGAAACCCCTTTCAGACAGAGCCAAGATAAGCCTTCCCTCCTTTAACTTTTTGGTGTTGGGTATTTTGTCTCAGCAATGAGTAAAGTAACTATGACACTGTAATATGTTATCTTTGACTCTTTCTGGAAGATGCCTAGAAGGGAAATAGCTGAGTTGATTGGAATTTCTAGTTTCAGTTTTTAAAGGAATCTCCATACTGATTTCCACAGTGGATATACTTATACTTTACATTCCCACCATCAATGTAGAAAGGTTCCCTTTTCCCTGCAGTCTTGCCAGCATTTATTCTTATTGGATTTCTTGATGGCTATTCTTTCTGGAGTAAGGTAAAATCTCAGTGTTGTTTAATTTGTTTTTTT
The DNA here is from genome assembly GCA_004027165.1 of Ctenomys sociabilis. Classification (NCBI taxonomy): domain Eukaryota; kingdom Metazoa; phylum Chordata; class Mammalia; order Rodentia; family Ctenomyidae; genus Ctenomys; species Ctenomys sociabilis. Next base: position 28,124 of record PVKA01023870.1, read on the forward strand.
CTAATGGCCAGCAGTACTCAACATTTTTCATTTATTTATTGGTCATTTGTACATTCTCTTCTGAAACTGCCTATTCATTTTAGATGCCCATTATTTGGTTGGGTCTTCTGTGGTCCTGGGAAATGTTGGCTATCCACATTCAGAAAATTGAATCTAGACTCATAAATCCCACTATATGCTAAACTAAAATCAAAATAGATCAAAGATCTAAATGTTAAAACAGAAATACTTAATCTGCTGAAGAATAAAGTAGGTAAAACTCTTGAAATCATAAGAGTAGTCAAGGACTGTCTGAATAGAACCCCAGTTATAACATCAAGAAATAACATCAAGTATCAACAAATGGCATTAAAGAAAACATCCGGCAGAGTGAAACAGCGTTGTAGTCCTTGTGGGCATGAGATTTCCGGTTCGGGTGGTCTGGATCCCAAGTGCTTGTAAGCTCACTTCACTGCACTGCTGTCATGAAGAGATAAGTCACACTGCAAGTTTCAGGTTTGTGTAACATGTAGGATGGCAGTAGCAGCTGTCCACTGTCGCCCCAGCCCAAATTTCCTAGAATGACTGAGCTTCAGTGCAGTGGAGGCTGGGGTTGAGCTGACTGCTCCCTGCATAGTACTTCAAAAGTTGGAAGAGCAAATTGGGATTTTTAGAAATATCTTTCTTTTGACATCATTATTAAGAGTGTCAGACATTTCTATTTTTCATCTTTTTTACAGCACTGGGAAGTGTTCAAAAATGTGACTGAAGTTTTCATCTTAGTCCCTGCACTTCTTGGCCTCAAAGGCAATTTGGAAATGACGTTGGCATCCAGGTTATCCACTGCAGTAAGTTTTCTCCCTCATTCTGCTTTCTTTCCATGAAGAAGAACACACCTCAGGGAAATAGACTTTCTCCTGTGGGGTATGTTCCTAAAGCTCAGAGATGTTCTAAGTAGTTACGTCCTGTAGCCTGAAAACTCAAGATTGTCTAATCTGAGAATGGCAGCCTCTTTTATCATGAAAAGTAGTATACTTGCTTCCTTTGATGCCAGGATGTTCTAGCAATTACTAGTATTTCAGATAAATCAGATAATTGAAATGCCTTGTGGTTCTGATTGGTTGAATGGTATTTATTTTTTATGGTTATAAAAGTACTATGTGCTTCTTTTAAAAATAAGAAAAAGAAAAAAGGTATAAAGAAGAAAATTCAAAATTATCTCCATTTCTCCTCCTGGACATAATATTTATTAACATTTTCATATAGACTGTTTTATATTTATACAAGTACTTAGGTATATCAATGTACATACAGACTGTGTATCTGTGTTTGTTTGAGGCACCGTCCTGCTATATAGTTCAGGATGGGGCTTAGTCTGAGCTTACGTAGCTTAGGCTGGCCTTGGACTCACAGCAGTCTTCCTGAGTGCCAGGATTGCACATCCGGGCCACTATACCTGGCCATATTGTGTATTTTAAAGAAGAACCAGAATCCTATATATTTTTCTATAACCTGTGATCTCCATTTAAAATACATCACAAAAATCTTTCCTATGGATAGTATAGATCCATTATTAGTCATTATTTTATTTGACTTATGTATTTTTATGTTTTATACTTCTACCATAATTTAATTCACCATGACTCTTGCTAATATTCTATTATAGGTGATGAATATATATATATATATATATACACACACACACATATATGTATATGTATACATACATATATGTATATATATATATATATATATATATATATATATATATATATATATATTTTTTTTTTTTTTTTTTTTTTTGTGGCTGGCTCAGCCCACCCTAGGGGCAAGACTTGTGTGGCATGTGGTGCTGGGGATTGAACTGCTGTCCCTGTGCTTTGCCTAAGCAGGTACTTTAGACTGCTGAGCTATCTTGCTGGCCCTAGTGATGAATATTCTTATAAATGTATGTTTGTGCTTTTCTTAGGACAAATTCTAGCATTGTAAATTACTATTCAGAAAAATCTGCACTTATGTGTTTTAGCTACAGATTGCTAAATTGTCACTTAGAATGTTTTTTTTTTTTTTAAATTTAACATTTAAAAAAAAATACTACCACTATTAGAGCTCTGAGTTTTCTGAAGCTCAGGAAGATATCATTGTCTCACTATAACATTTCTTTTAGGCTTAGCGTTGTGGAACCGGTTGCTGTTAAAGCACCAAGGTAGTGAATGTCACTTCAGTGAACTTCTGTACACTCGCTGCCAGCCCCCAATTGGCTGAGCCATGAGACAGCATTTTGGGTGTGTTCAGTTAAGGTGAAATGTTCCATGCGCACCATTGAACTTTCTAAATTGCTCCCTTATAAACGGAAGTCAGGTAGCCACAGAACATGACATAATAGCTGGCACTCATGAGTTCTCATGGTGTGCCAGGCCCAACATCAACTGTTTTACTGAGCCTCCACAGAATGATTGACTAAGATCATTGACACTAGCACAAAATATTTCGGTTTTTTTTCTTTTTTTTTTTTTTTTTGTTCGGCATTTAATATATAGTTTCTGACATTTACTACTTCAGAAATATTTATAGATGCCATCTTGTTCATTCTCTCTGTGGTCAGCTGATGGGCTGGAGATGATGTTTGGGTCTGGCCAGGTCCTTCAAGAGATACCAGTCTCAATAAGGAGGGTTACTTTGGTAAATTCACTTTAGTCTAGCATATAGTGTACAGTCACTGTAATTGCTGAATATTAAATAGAATAGAGAGTATAGAACTTCCCCTGGCCAGGAGAAGGAATATGTGTAAGATGAGCCCAGAACATCTTATCTTGCCAAAAACCAAAGGATGCTTCAACAGAGAAACAGGGTAACATATTAGCCAGATTGTGGATAATTTGTGTCATAAATTATATCACCCTAGTCCATGGAATAAAATAAGAATCTGTCCATCTATAAGGCAGGCAAAGCCCTCTGCTGCTGTGAAATGTCCACCAAAATTCCAGGGGTCAGGAAGGCCGGTGAAGGAAATGAAGCAGGGTAATAATATGAGTCAGAGTGAAAGGCTTTGTTTTTTGTTTCTTTTGTTTGTTTTGAGACAGGTCTCACTGCATAGTTTAAGCTGGTCTTCAACTCATTGTGTAGTCAGTCCAGCCTGGCCTCAAACTTCTTATCCTCTTGCCTCAGCCTTCCAAATGTTGGGCTTATAGGCCTGAGCTACAAGGCCTGGCTCTGTGAGGGCTGCTTTAGGCTACACGCGTAGAGCAGATCTCTGGGAAGGTGACACGTGAGCCTGACCCTAAATCATAACAGTGCATTGGCCACATCAGACTATGGAAAGGAAAATCTATTTGGCCACTATGGATTGAATCAGGATCATAAGGTCACATGAAGCATTCTAGATAGGTTTGCTTTAGCCAGTAGACATTCTTACAACATAGGTCTGCATAAGTTAGAATTATACAGCATGCTTACAATCTTTACGATAAAACACCCTGTCTACCTTGAGCTGTATGGATCAGCTGGGAGAGGGAGAGGAGAGGTGTAAACCTCAAGTGAGTACAGCCCAAGGCCATGCTCTCCCCTCCAAGAGCAGATGATAGCTGAAGGAGAGCCCAAACAAGACCCTTAAGCTCGAATGCATCTGGAGCACCACTCATTCCTGATTCTAGGAGGAAGACTGGCTGGAGCTGAGGAAGGTATGTGGGGTGGCGGCAATTCTAAAGTGCCTTGTGAATTCCTACCCTAAGATACTAACACAATACAGAGAGGTTCCACATTTAAAAGGTTTGTGTGACCAGAAGAGCCTTAATGTCACACTGCAGGGAACAGTTACCAGCACAGCGGAACTAGAGAAGGCATTTTCCCACTAGAGCCTGCTAAAGCCACCAGAAGGATGTACAGTACCTTGGAGGGTGCTGGTGTTCCTTATATGTTACAGGCTGTGAGCATCCCGTCATCTCACTTTTGAGTAAATACTGAAACTGGTAGTAAAAGCTAGTGCGAAGATGGAAATGCATTACATTTTGCTCTCTTGAAGGCTAGGTACATGTTTCTGTTACTGACACTTGGGGATCAGAGGTTTAAGGCAAAATTCCTCTCAACTAATATTGTAAAAGGATAAATGCATTTAAAATATTAAAATAAAAAATGTGATGGCAACAATCTTAACCTTGCCTGAAAACATTTATAAAGTGTCATACACAGTTGACAAGCTTCAGTTTTTTTGGCTATTCTAGTGAAAATTCATCATTATTCCCAAAAGAATCTTCAAGCCAAGGGGGTGCACAGGAGGTATCTTTTACCAATTACATGACAAGAAAGAAAGATTGATAATTTGGTGACACCACATATTTCTTTAGGATCTGGGCTATAAAGCTAACCAAAAGCAAAATCATGATTGTCTACTAACTTCATTTCAAAGTGTAGAAATGTGGCTGTGAAGTCTAGGAACTACAGGATGAATCCAGCAGCTCCAGGATTAGGAAATTTTGCTTCTTAAAAATATCTACGAATTAAACTGTGATGAAATAGTTGGAGTTTGGTTTATTTTTTCTATCCCAGTAGTCTGTTGTTACACAGCGAGGTTTAGTGGCGGTTAGTGATGGCTGAGCACCATTTCTCCCACATGACCTTAGCAGCACCTGCAGTGGGGGTCAGGTGCCCCTCAGCTCCTTATCATCACAAGACAGAAACAGAACTTAGTCTTCCTTAAATCTAACATTAGACTTCCTTAAGTCTAATGTTAGTGCAGTTACACATTTGCTTCTCACTGCCTTCTTTTCCCACTTCCTTTTTTTAGAAGTAGGAAACTTCTACTGGGGTGGAACTCAATTCCAAGGTTTTGGTGGTAGAAGAGAATAGGGAAGAGAATTCTAAAGAGGAAAGTAGGAGCATGTGAGGAAGAAGGTGGTTACTAGAATAGGAGCTAAAGGTGGCTCCAGTTTCACTTGGAATGTGAACTTTGTTCTGATAAATACAATTACGCATTCAGGCACTTAAGCAACTTGGTAACATTGCCAGGAAAAGTGAAATTTTGGCCTGCTTCCCTCAAAATAAATGCTTCTGAAAGCATTGTTCTTGAGCATCACCCAGATTTCTCTTGGATTCCACCTGGAGACTGCTGATCTTTTGGACATAGGCAACAATGCAGACACTCGGTTAAAAAGAATATAGTGTAAGTAGTTGGACATAGTGACACACACTTGTGATCTCAGCACTGGGAGCCTGCAGCAGGAGAATAGTGAGTTCCAGGCCATCCTGGGCTACATAATGAATTCAAGGCCAGATTGAGCTAGAGTGAGATTCTGTCCCAAAAAACATCATAAAAAAGGACCGGCCAAGTAGCTCAGCACATTAAAGTGCCTGCTTAGTAAGAGGCAGGGACTGGGAGCACCTGTTATCCCATTGCTTGGGAGGCTGTAAACAGGAGGATCACTGCAAGTCTGATCTATGTAGTGAGACCCCGTAGATCCTGTACTAAATATATATATTTTAAAAAATCACAACGAAACGAACAGGGCCAGGGAGATAGCTCAGTAGCATAAGCACTTACCTGGTAAGTGCAAGGTCCTGAGTTCAGTCCCTGGTACTACAAAAAACAAGACAAACAAACAAACAAAAATCCAGGGCAAGGGAGATAGCTCAGTGGTGTAAGCACTTGCCTGGCAAGCACAAGTACCTGGGTTCGATCTCTAGTACCACATGCTGGACTGGCCCTGGAACCCAGACACACTGTGTCAGCCACTGCAACCAGGCGTGGTGGCATATGCCTTGTAATCCCAACACTGGGGAAGCTGAGATAGGAGGATCACTGTGAGTCTGAGCTGCATAGCGAGACCCTGTACAAATCCATAAATAAATAAAAGATTAATTTTTTTGTAAAAAAGACAACTGCAAGGCTGGCAAGATAGCTCAGTGGACTAAGTGCCTACTTAGGCAAGCACAGAAACCAGGATTCAATCCCAGGCACCACATGCCACACCAGCCCTGCTCTCTGTGCACGCTGAACCGGCCACCAAGTCTGGGTGTGGTGGTACACACCTGTAATGGCAGTGCTGGGGAGACTGAAAAGAGGATCACTTTGAATCTGAGCTGACCCTGTACCAAATACATTAAAAAAAAAGAGGCAACTGCAAGCGAAATGTATCATTTAATTTGATTATACATCTCCATTAAATCTGATAAAGGAAAATTTAATCTTCATCTTTTGTTGAGGTGTCTACTGTCTGTACTAGGTATTCCCTTGACTGGCTGTGTATGTTTTTCTGTTCCTATTTAAGAAAAGGGGGCTGGTGAGATGGCTCAGTAGAATAAGCGCTGCCCTGGCAAGTACAAAGGCCTGAGTTCAATCCCCTATTGGGGCGGGGAGGGGCTATTTAAGAAAGGGAACTGCAAAGCTGATTGGCAGCCCAGGAAGAGGTGGAAGCTTCCCCTGCCCTACCCCAACAGTGACCTGGCTGGGCCTCAGGTCACTTTTCTTCCACAGGCTCAGGCTCCATTCCTGATAAGATATTTTAACCATAAATGGAAGAAAATAAGAAAGTGAGGCCTGGGGCTATAGTGCTGGCCTTACCAGGGGCTAAGGTGGGGCTCTCCTTGATGTGCCACGTGGATATGGCTGCCCTCCTGTGGCCTTCTCATTTGTTAGAGGTGCACATTCCCAACCCTGCTCCAAAGCTCTTCCCAGTGGGCTGCTTTAAGCATTCCACCTGATTCCAGTGCAAATTCCAGTGTGATGCCCATGTTTCCAGGAACAGCACTGTAGGCTGAGAAGGCAGGTATCATGGGAAGGAGGGAAAAAGCCTGAATGAGGGGGGAATAGAGACAGACAGACAGACAAAGCCGTTTTTGTGTCTTATTTTCACGGTTTTTCATCATGAATGGATTTTAATTTTGTCAAAGCCTTTTTTTCTGTCTGTTGAGA
>PVKA01023871.1:6830-35116 GCA_004027165.1 Ctenomys sociabilis
GCTACATGAGGCCCAAGCAAAGACACCCATTTAGAAAAGTGTTTCCAGTGATTCCTCTTCATGTGTCTAGAGATGGCTTTCATGTTTCAGTTTTTGATGGTTTTTTTGTTTGTTTGTTTGGTTTTGCTTTTTTTTTTTTTTTTTTTTTTTTTTTTTTTTTTGGCAGAACTGGGGATTGAACTGGGGTCCTTGCGCTTGCCAGGGAAGCGCTTATACCACTGAGCCATCTCCCTGGCTCCTGGTTTTTGGTGTTTTAACTATATTCTCCTCTTGGTTTAGGTATCAATTCTTTGTGGAATTTTAACAGCCTTAATCCTGGTTCTAAGAGAAAAAGGACTTGGGCCAAATGGAAGACAGAAGAGCTACTTTCTTTACAAAACTGTTTGAATATGGCTATTTTAAGAAAGGGGGTTTAGAAATGGAAGAAGAAAAGATGTATACAAAAAAAGAAAAACAAGACCCAGCTGTAATATGTGCATTTACCCACTCCCCAGCGTGATTTAAATTGCATGTATCACAAGCATCTATCAATAATAAAAAGAAATGTAAGCCGGGCATGGTGGCGCATGCCTGTAATCCCAGCACTCGGGAGGCTGAGGCAGGAGGATTGTTGTGAGTTCGAGACCAGCCTGAGCTACAAAGTGAGCTTAAGGCCAGCCTGAACTGCATAGTGAGACCCTGTCTCAAAAAGACAAAAAAAAAAAAAAAAAAAAGAAATGTTTAGAAAATTGTAGGAGTAGAAGCAACTTTCTTAAGTAAATGTATGTCCTGAAGTTTTCTAAAAAGGATTTGAGGTGAACAAAAGCGAAGTAGTCCATGGCCATTCCCCCCTTGGGGCTCTTCCTTCCCTTCTGTCTTTGTAGGGAAAATTTAGCCCATACTCAGACATATACTTCCTATGGACTATTTCTGCATTCATGTCCCCAAAATGAGAATATTCCTGAAGGATACCCAGTGCATCTGATGGCATCTCTAGTCTGTCAAAAATTCACTGCTACAGTCCAGAGACAGACCTTGAATTACTCTTGCCTAAGCTGCCATTACAGTGGAAGTGAAAAGTGAATCTCTGGAGAAAGATCAGTAAATTAGGCCACTAAGATCTATTACATAAGCTTTCCATTCCACATATTTAATGTACTCCATGGATTTAAAGAACCTATAGCCTCTTGTTCTCTAAAAATGTTAAGATGTTCTCTAAGTATTTCCTCAATATCTACTCCTGAATAAGAAATAATACCAGGAATCTGAAGAACATGATTATGATCATGATGAAAACAAATAAAACTTTCAAAATCTGATTAATGAGATCCATTGGCTCCAACCTTTCCGAGCCATATGTGTGCCTCCATGTCACCTTACCTCTGAGTCTCAGTTTCCTATTTGCTATGTCACAGTCTCTGAGTGATAAAATTCTATGGAGGAAATGAAGACAAAGCAAAACAGAATGTTGCTCTGATAATATAAGGACTTAACCCTGTTTGTATACTTTCCATTCAATTTAAAGTTTCTAGAGCTTTGTTGTAAGATTAAAAGTTATGAAACATAGGGGCAAACAAACTCCTAGGAAGGACATCATATGTTCTGATAAGTCCTCGTCTCCCTGGTCTCTATCTGCACATCAGTGTATTGGCAAGAAACCTGCCTCAGCAGCTAGCACGCTTGTGCTGTCCTGTGTATCCAGGTTCTGTCCCCTAAACTGAAAGCAATTGTCAGGCTTAGTTCTTTGTGCCAATTAATGAATCACTTTTGTTTTTTTCTCTTGCTCCTGAACACAGAAATGATCCAGAGAAACTAGACGCCTTCATCATGGACAAAGCCCTTCTGGATTACGAAGTGTCAATAGATGCAGACTGCAAGCTTCTGACAGTGGGGAAGCCATTTGCGATAGAAGGTATTTATCAGTCACTCTCTGCTCTCTTTTACTCAGGATGTGCTCAGATTCCTAACCTAGTAAGATATAAATGCCCAAATTAGAGGCAAGGAGTTGTTCATGTTCCCTCATTTTTATCTTCAACTCCTAAGCACTTAGGCTATTAAGCTGCTGAAGTTAAGAATTTTCCACCGACTCAACAAATACTTATTAATGCATTCATTAGGGGGAAAATGCTTTACCAAATAATACTGGTTTGGTTCTCTGGCAGTGGCAGCAATGAGGAAACCAATTTTGGTTTAATGAAGGATTTTTTTTATTTTTGGTTCTTAGCTTTTTGTTCGCTTGTTTCGTGGTGAAAGGGGTTGAACCTACAGCCTATGCATGCTACAAAAGAGCTCTGTCTACCACTGAGCTGTATCCCCAGTGCCTAATCTTTATTTTCCAGTGGCCAAGTTCTGTAATGAATCTGTTACACAAACTAGAATAATTATATTTGATGACTCAAAAAGCCTCAAGTTTGGAAGAACTTTCGGCAACACCATGCACCGCGCCATTCGGAGCCCCTGCCCCCAAGACCTCTGAACAAGCAAGAATTTCTGAAACTCTCTCCACCTGATCCACCCCAGCATGGCCTGCCTGGCAACTCCCCAGAGCTCCTGCCCTGAGACCACTGAGCGAGTGGGAACTTTTTTTTTTTTTTGTTTATGTCTTTTTGAGACAGGGTCTCACTATGAAGTTCAGGCTGGCCTTAAGCTGATTTTGTAACTCAGGCTGGTCTCAAGCTCACAACAATCCTCCTGCCTCAGCCTCCCGAGTGCTGGGATTACAGGCCTGCACCACCATGCCTGGCAAGTGAGAACTTTTGTGAGTCTTCCGGCCCCTGATCCAACCCAGCACAGCCTGGTGAGTGTGTGGGAGAGCTTCAGGGCTCCCCAGTGCTCCCTGGGCCAGGGACACAAGAGAGGGGAACCGAAGGCTCACAGTTGTGCCAGAAGAGCTGCAGAAAAAAGGAGCTCAACACAATAGCTAGATCCAGGCCAGGTATAACTGGATAATCTCAAAATTAATAGATTGGCACCCAAACCTCATTATGCACAAAGTTGTAACTGCATCAAAGCTCTACACCAAAGGTCAGAGGCCAGTGCTATACAAAAAGACGAAGACAAGGATCAAAATGCAATCTCAGTCCTCAGGCACACCAATGATAAGTGAAGAGGACAAAAACTCAGCTGAAATGAATGAATTAACTGAGTCAGAAGCAAAGAAACAACAGCAGAAAGGTATAGAGGAACTCAGACCAGAATCAATGCCTGAAATAAAAAAAGAAATTTTTGAACACATACCATCTGAAGTAATGAAACAAATCCAGAAATGTATGGGGGAAATCCAATACCCACCCAGAAGAAGTGCAGAGAACACTATTACAGCTGAACAAAGGAATTAACAGCTTCTCAAGCAAAGAAACAACAGCAGAAAAAGGTAAAGAGGAACTCAGAGCAGAAATAATTTCTAAAATAAAAAAAGAAATCTTTGAAATCATAGCATCTGAAGTAGAGAATCAATTCCAGAAATTTATGGAGGAAACCCAATTTGGAAAAAACTCTGCAGTAAAAGAATTAATTGCTACCTCTAAAGAAGACATGGATAAAAAACTTGAGGAGAATATATATATTACAGATTCCTTAAATACAGGAAAGCAATACAGGAAAGAAATAGATTGCATGAAGCAGAGTCAAAGAGACATAGAAGAACTTAAAATCTCAATCATGAGTCTACAAAACCATTTGAATGAAAGCAAAGACAGATCTTTCAGATCTTCAAAGTGCTGGTGCAGCTAGTGAAAAAGTAAGAAAGGATCTCTTTAAAACATCAAGAATGCAGAAAAAAATAATCCATCACCTGCAAAATGATGCCAAGATGAACAATGTGAGGTTAAGAGGCATCAATGAGAAAGGAGTCAATACAAATGACATAAAAAGAATTTAGGGAGAATCACAAAAAACTTCCCAAATATGAGGAAACAATCTAAGATTCAAATAACGAAAGCATACAGAATGCCAAATAACTTCACCCCAACTAAAAACAAACAGAGACGTCAAGATCCTAGAAATTCAACACAAAAATAATATACTGAAAGGTGCTAGAGAAACGGAGCATATCACATTCAAATGAAAACCCATCAGACTTACAGCTGACTTCTCTTCACAAATCATGAAGGCAAGGACAGCATGGAGCAGAGTACTTCAAGTCCTTTATGAAAACAAATTTTAGCCTATACTACTATACACTTCGAAGCTCTCTTTCATGGAGAAGTGAAATACTTCCATGACAAAGAACAACTAAAGACTTTCATGATGACAAAGCCATCCCTACACAGGCTACTAAAAGATATTCTAGACAGGAACCACAATGACCAGAACTCCATGAATGAGAACAGAAGGAACCCACTAAATACAGCAAACAATTAAACACAGGACAAAAAAGAGTAAACAACAGCAAGTAAATATAATCATAAGTCAACACATGTCAATAATAAAAATCAATGTAAATGGATTCAATTCACCAGTTAAGAGAAATAAACTGGCACAGCAGATTAGAAAACAAAACCCAACAATATGTTGTATACAAGAAACACCTTAACTCAAAAGGACACTCATAGGCTTAAAGTCAAAGGAAGGAAGACAAAACTACATGACTCAGCACCTCAGTAAAAAGCAAGAGTAGCAACTCTGTTCTCAGAGAGTATCAACTTCAAACTAAGAATGATCAAACAAAATAAAGAAGGGCACTATATATTGGTTAAGGGAAAAATTCAAGAGCAAGAGGTAACACTCGTAAATATCTATGCACCCAAACACAAGAGTAACCAACTATGTAAGACAAATCTTAATGAACATGGAAAATCTAATATCCAAGACCACAATCTTAACAGGAGAACTTAACACCCCCTTAACTCAAAAAGAAGGTCAACCAGAGAAAAAACTAGCAAAGAAGTAGCAAAACTGAACCAGAGCTTCAAACAAATGGACATGGTGGACATATACAGAGTGTTCCACACAACTACACCTCAATGTACATTTTTTTCAGCTGCACATCAGTCATTTTCTAAAATAGACCACATACTAATGCCCAGGTCATGTGTAAGTGTATGCAATAAAACAAAAATTCTCCCATGCATATTATCTGACCACAGTGCAATGAAACTGGAAATAAATGACAAAAGAAACCAGAAAAACCCACTAAACACATGGAAGTTAAACAACACCCTACTCAGCAATCAATGGGTCACAGATGAAATTAAACAAGAAATTCAACAATATCTATAATTCAAAAAAAATTCAAGCACACTTACCAGAATTTATGGGATGTGATGAAAGCAGTTCTCAGAGGAAAAATCATAGCTATGAACTCACACATTGGAAAAACAGAACAGGAACAAATAAACACCCTAATGTTGCACCTCTGACATCTAGAAAAGGAATCACAAACGAAACCCAGAGTGCAAAGATGGGAAGAAATCATAAAGATTAGAGCAGAAATTAATTCAATTGAGATGAAGAAAGCAGTTGAAAGAATCAATGAATCAAAAAGCTATTTTTCTGAAAGACTAAATAAAATCCATAAGCCCCTAGCTACCCTCTTCAAAAAATGGGAAGAAAAAATTCAAACATAAGAAGTAATGAAGGAAAAGGGTAAAATCACCACAGACCCAGTGGAAATTCAGAAGATTGTCAATAGCTACTTTGAGAATCTTTATGCTCACAGAACAGAAGACATGGAAGAAATGGATAGATTTCTAGAAAGGTACAAATTACCAAAACTGAATCAAAAGCCTGCCAACAAAGAATATTCCAGGTCCTTATGGATACACAGCTGAATTCTACAAGAAATTTATAGAAGATATAATCCCCACACTCCACAAACTCTTCAATGAAATTGAAAAGGAAGCAGTCCTCCTAAATCATTTCTGGAGGCAAGCATTATACTGATCGAAAACCAGGGAAAGACACAACTAAAAAAGGAAAACTACAGGCTAATCTCCCTCATGAATATAGATGTAAAAATCCTCAATAAAATCCTAGCAAATAGAATACAGCAAATCATCAAGAAGATCAAACACCTATACCAGGTAGGATTCATCCCAGGGATGCAAGGATGGTTCAAATTTCACAAATCTATAAATGTAATAAATTATATTAGTAGACTGAAATCTAAAAACCACATGACCATATCAATGAATGCAGAAAATGAGTTTGACTAAATCCAACACTCATGCATGGTGAAAGTCCTACAGAAAATTGGAATAGAAAGCAGCTACCTTAAGTTGATAAAAGCCATCTAAGACAACCTAATTGCTATAAAATCCTAAATGGGGAAAAACTGAAATCTTTTTCTCTTTGACCTGGTACAACACAAGGATGTCCTCTATCACCCCTCCTATTCAATATAGTTTTGGAATCATTAACACAGCCATTAGACAAGAGGAAGAAATAAAAGGAATAAGAATATGTAAAGAAGAAGTTAAATTATCACAATTTGCAGATGACATGATACTTTATTTGGAAGACACAAAAACTCCACCAAGAAGCTACTAGAATTGATACATAAATTCAGTAGCATAGCAGGATACAAAGTCAATACTCAAAAGTCAATAGGATTCCTCTACACCAATAACAAGCACACTGAGAGGGAAATTATACAAACAATACATTTCCAATAGCACCGCAGAACATGAAATAACTTGGAATACAATTAACCAAGGAAGTCAAAGATCTCTTCACAGAAAATTACAGCACCATAAGCAAAGAGATCATAGAGAATTTCAGAAAATGGGAAGATATTCCCTGCTCCTGGGTAGAAAAAAAACTAACGCTAAGATGGCCATATTCCCAAAATTGCTGTACAGATTTAATGCAATCCCTATCAAACTGCCACCAGCATACCTCCCAGACCTAAAGAAATCGTTCCTAAAATTTATTTGGAACCACAAAAGACCTAGAATAGCAAAGACAATCTTGGCCAACAAAGATAAGGCAGGAGGCATCACAATTCCTGACTTGAAATTATACTACAAAGCCACTGTGATAAAATCAACAAGGTATTAGTAACAAAATAGACCTGTGGATCAATGGAATAGATTAGAAGATGTAAAGGCCTCTAAGAACACACTTGGCCACCTGATCTTTGACAAAGGGGCCAAACATGCTTACTACTGGGAATTTTCCCAGAGAAACTGAAAACATCATATCATAGTGACATATGTGTACCTGTGTTTACAGCATCACAATTTGTGATAGCAAAATCTTGGAAACAAGCAAGATGTCTGTCCCATGAAGAATGGTTGAAAAAGATGTTGTATTTTTATACAATGGAGTATTACTCAACTATAAAGAATGATAATCTTGAAGCATTTATATTGAAGTGGATGCCACTTGAACATATACTCATAAGTGAAATAAATCAGACGCACATGTGCAAATATTGTACAGTCTTCTTAATATAAGAAATCAAAAGAATAAATACAAATAGAAAGGTATAACAACTAAGAAGAATTTAATCAACTACTTAGGGTAAACTGAATGGCATATGTTGCAGGGTAATAATCAGGTTCTCTTCTGGATAGTTGACAACCTAAGTTTTTAGATCAAAAATTGGAGAAATGGAAGGGCTGCAAGGTCAGCCAACATTTTGACCCTAGCCTTTCAAGGTCAGGAGAACCTGTACTGTAGCATCCTGTAACTCAGTTGTGCCCCAAATTTTCTGACCAAGGAGATTATGGAGCCACAGAGTAATAATGTGATTGGTGATGTGTAGTGTGCTTAAAGAGAGTCACATGGAGAGCAAACTTTCTCTCAGGGTTTCACAGAGAACAAACTGGTCAAACAATGTCCGTGACTCATCTACATGGCCGACACTGACAAGGGATCTACAAAGTGAGGTACAGCATTATAGGATAAACCCTGAGGGGACTTGACTGATCTCATCAGATACAAAAGTTAGATTTTTTTTGTTGTATATGTCTTGCTTTATCTCAGTCTTAACCATCCAGCAGAAAAGTATAAAAATGAAGTATATAAAATAAGGCCATAATAAAAAGCTGAGCTATAAATGGCTCTAGTTAACAACTTGTTCAGACAACCCACCAATATTATGGACTGCTTGACTGTGTTGGGTTGTTTTGCTGAATCTAAGCACCTATAATAATTGAATGATAATAGAATACCCATCTTTGACAGGACTAAAAAAAGGGGGATACAAAGGAAGAACAATTCTCTGTTTGTATGAACAGTACAGTTAGGATAAATATGCAGGACTTTTATGTAATTCTATGAGAATTAAAATTTGCACTAGTACTATTTGGACAGGATATCCTGTCTGCTTCTTGTACTATGGATAAGCACTAGGAAAGTAACAATGTAAAAAGTATTCATTATTGAAACTGTAGTATAATTCAGCTTTGAAAAAAAATAAGTATACAGCTACATTCTCTTAATTCATTGAATAGAGGCATCTGCTCTAATAGTGTTTGTAAATAGAATATCACGTCTGCACCTTGTACAACAAAAAGCCACTATGAAAACAATATGCAATGTATTAATTATTGAATCTGTCCTACTAATTTGATTTGAAACTGTCTCATTGTTATTTGTTCTTCAAAAAAATAAAAGAGTCCCAATACTGATTTAATTGAATTTTTCATTTTAGACTAAATAAGGCCCAAGGACATCACTTCACATTTTCATAATCATCCAATTAGGTGGTGATACTGGGATTAAAATACAAATCTCTTGGTTCCTAAGTGTTTCCCACTAGTTGGAAAGTAACTAGAAAAAAAATAATAAAATTTCACTCTATGATTTAGTGCCCTTAAAATCCTAAAATAACCTTGTTTGAAACCCTCAGTTTTCCTTTTCCTCACTGGCAGCAATTTTTGCTTCCAACCAGATCAACCAATCAATCAAACTTAAGTACCAAAGAAGGATTGCTTTGTCAGTAGCTTCTTTCATTCTGAATGACAGTTGATATATGGAGCTGATAGTTTGAGCCAGCACGTGTCACGTCTACCAATTCCCAGCTTCCTCTCCATGACACTACATGCTAGTTCTCAAGACAACCACGCTCACTGATCAGAAAACATTGGTTCCCAAATGATCCCATGGGGGTGCCCAAGTCCTATTTCCAGAAATTTGTGCCATGCTGTATGTTAACTAAGGTATCAAGACTAATGTGAGTCCTATTTCCTAACCTGGTTGCTCTCTGTCTCCCCTAACTGCATCAGCAGAATTTTTTTCTTTACTCTTGTTTTTTTGCAATGCATGAGAAACTCACATTTAGTACTAATTCTTCAAACCTTCTCCTAGGAGAAATTAATCTGCTCTCCAGGCATAATGACCCTTACCTGAAGCAAGGATGGATCTTGGGAAGGAAAATGGTGGTAGTAGAGAGAAAGCAAAATCTAGAAAACTGAAAAGACATCAGTCTACCCCCATTTTAATGTAACAATGGAAAAATTCCCCTTTTGCAGTATTTAGGCATGCAGAAGAGATGTCATATTTTATTTCTGTCCTAAGTGCACTGGGTAATTGACGTTCCTCCTACCATTAGCAGCTACTAAATGAGTCATTTGTAGAGAGCATAAGAATGAGTGGCTCCATTTGGCACCTTTGTCTCCAGGGGACAACCCTGTCTTATCAAAAGGCAGTGTAGGGTGGCTTGTTTGCCTCTGCTGGACCTCCGTGCCAGATGCCACACAATTAACTCCCCACTGGTTTCCTGTTTATGTCTCCATCTGTGCTGGTGAGACACAGCATCTTATACTTACTATCAGCTCTAGACACCACATTGTTCTCAAAGAAAATAAATACAAGATGGCACATGGTGGCACTCTTCCTGGAAGACAACAAGAAAACTGCAGATTTAAATAGAGGAAGTGTTATCACCATCAGTCTAGACTCTGAGTGGATGGGACACAAATCGGAAAACTTAGTTCAATGACTGCCTCAAGAAGAAGTTCAAAACCTAAACAGTTAACTTGGAGAAACACAAAGAGAGGATGGTTATACATTATGCACAACAACAAAACAAGACTAAAGGCTTGACTGCCAATTTTATTAAAACATGATAATCTCAAAGATGTTTTGGAAATGTTCCTAATAAATTTTCTTTAGTTTTTAAATTTAATTTAAAAGGAATATTATATGCTTTTCTTTGGCAATATTTAGGGTTTTTTTAACTTAAAAATGTGTTTCATTTTTAAGTGAGATTGCATAGATATAAAAAAAAAATCAAAGCAATCTCTGACTAATATTTGCTCATTTAATTTGCACAAATGCTGTTGCATATACTTCATCTATATCCCTTGATAGGATCTAAGGAAATGTTAAGCAGATATCAAGTATCAAATAAATTATGTAGTACTCATTTCATAACTCATTAGTTTGAATTTGAAATAAGTACTTAGCTCACTTTTTAAAGTGGTTAATCAAATGCATCCTCATAATTTGCATATAGTTTACCAAGTGTTTAAATGATTTCTAGAACATAGATAGTAAGGAAATCAGGGTCCACTTACTCTTTCAGCCTGAATTAACTCATGTATCCATTCTGTGTACTATTAGCACTCTGATTGACTCTGACCTCTACTGTGCTCTGAATGTTTGCATCCTACCTGACATTTCTGTGCTGCCACCTAGCCCCAGTGATGGCATTAGACTGGAAGGCTATAGCACAGGTAATTAGGTCATGAGGGCTCAACTTTTATGAAATGGGATCAGGGCCCTGATAACAGAAGCCTGAGCACACCTAACCTTTCCAAAGCTGAAAGCCATCTGTGAGCCCAGAAGCAGGTTTTCATCAAACACTGAATCTGCTGATTTCTTGATCTGTGACTTCCCAATTTCTAGAACTTGAAGAAAGAAGCATTTGTTGTTTATGATGCAGCTAGTCTTTAGTATCTTGTTATATTAGACTGGAAAACTAAAGTATAAGTAATAAATACATTTACTAACTTCACCCTTCTGCACCTGTTTAGGTGTGAAAAGTAAAGTAAGGCCAGTGCGAGAGAGTGATGCCATGTCGAATTTGAAATTTTCAGGAGTCTTCTTTCTCACTAAAAAATGCACAGCAGAACAGGTCAAAACTGTGAACAATTCAAGAAGCTGGATGGGGTGGTACATACCTGTATCCCAGCATCCTTGGAAGCTGAGACAGGAGGGCTGCAACTTAAGAGTCCTAATTGACCAATTTGCTTGCTGATAATTATTTAATACATGATTAGAGCACTGACTCTGGAATCTGGGGGCTGGGATTAGAATTACTATCCTTAATTGGAGAATTTCTTAATTAGCTTCTGATCTGTATAATGAGGATAGGAATAATATGTCTATGATAAAGTTCTCCATGAGGACTAAGTGCAATAATACATGTAAATCAGGTAAAAAGCATATCTAATACATAGGAAGTACTTAAAAATTATTATTATTATTGTGTATGTTAAGTTAATAAATTTGGACTCATATACTATGAAATTCTCTCCAGGAAGCATGCATAGATAGTGCATTCTCTCCCCAGTACGATGTGCCAGGGCTGGGAGTGCAGACATATTTAAAGTCCCCTTTGCAAGTGGGACCATTACAGTATCTTCTGAACCACGGTCCCAGAGTAGCTAATTCTGTATATGCAGAAATCTAACTGTAAAACTGAATGATTCTTTCTTTTTTTTCTTTCTAGAGCCTCTTTAACACTATCTGAGATCTTATTTTTCAAAATACCCATTTTCCAATCACATTTAAGGCAGTTTCTCTTAGTCTATCAATGTGTAACTATATATTTTCTAGTCAAAACACATTCCCAATACTCTTAGCTGAATAATGCTGATTTATCCATGGGGAAAAGATCGGGATTGTATTCTGAAAATTGTTCTCTTGGGCTATTAAGCTGTATCCAGTTTGCAGAGCGCCTGATGCTTTCATGTTTAGGGTTGAAGGATTCCATTTTGCTTCATCCATCAACCACAAAATAGTCAACCCTGTCCTTATTGCAAGGCCATATTTCTAATGATACAGGAAGCAACTCTGGACAAGTTGAATCAGCAATTTGATTGTAAGAATTCTTTGACCAATGAAAACAATGAAATTTGAAAAGCAGCTAACAAAACAGAAAGATGGAAATGGTACCTTCAATTTTTACTATTTTGGTTCTGAATAAAATGGATTTTATGTATTATAACAAGTATCTCTTCTCAGAGCCACACAGGTTTTTCCAATTTTCCCCTCATTTCAATGTATGGTTCTCTTTAATTAATAATTATGATTAATGCTAGAAATCAATAAAATATCAATATCCAACACATGTATTAAAATAAAAAACTAATAATCCACTTTTGGCAGCCAACTGCAAATTAATGCAGGCATAATGAAGTACAGTGATGTAACATTTATTATTTTCTATGTAGCATTTTTTATCAATGTTTCTGTCACTTCAATATAGCTTTTACCTTAAGGGAATTTTAATACTTTTGTTAAGACATTAAAACTATTGTTAGACTACATAGATTTATCATAAGTTCTACCTTTCAGTTTTTAAACTTTCTGATCACCTATTTTTGTCTCATCTATCAAAATATTACTAGCAAGAATCAAAGGCACCTCCCCATCTCATTTTGTAGGAAGTTTTCATCTGCAGAATTTCTAGAGTTCCTTTTTGTGTTTCAGTTGTTATACGTTACCTTTACTTAATTTATGCCTCACCCTTCTTTATTTCCAAGAGAATTTATTACTGTTACACCATGTGTATAGTTATCAGCGCTGCCACGTCTCCCCTGTACTGCCCTAAGCTCCATATAGATAGGCTCTATGTTTAATTTAACTTAGTAACCTCCATAACACTTGGCAGAGTGCCAGGCACTGAATAAGCATTAAATAATTTTTGGAATAAATCAATAGATGAAAGGGTAATCAAGAAATGCTCATCAAATGAAAAATGGAAACATTTCTACCATTATTACACCAGTGTGGGTTGGAATTATTAGCTTTAAGAAGACTTTTAGGAGAACAGTTAGTAATTAATGAGGGTTCTTGCTATGAATTCCTGCAATACATAGTTACTTACAAATTAAAGCTATTCTTACACAATATCTACACTACTTACTAAAAAGTTTGGAAACAAAATCTGCTTGTGAACAGTTTATACTTGTGTCATCTGAAAGCAAACCACTTATTTTGTTTTTCTTCTAATAAATTACCTGGCTTGAAGGATTATTTTGATATAGTTATAGGGATAGAGCCTGTGCTGAAGGGAAAAAGAATAGATCAAGGATTCTCTGGATTTGTAATAGACGTGGTGGAAGAAACATTGCTTGTAGTGCCAAAAAACTACTTTCAAATGCTGGCTTTGCCCACCACTAACTTTGTGACATTAGCAGTTGTCCATTAATTATTTTACCCTGGCATGGGTTCATGTAGGGATACATGTAGAATAGCTTCCAGCATATAGGGAGGCTGTGAAAGTCCTAGTTATTTTGGGGGGGTGGTACTAGGGGCCAAACTCAGGACCTTGCACTTGTCAGGCTGATTTTTCATTATTAGAATCTTAGTTATTTCACTAAACTGTGTGCTATAGATAAGTAAGCAACTTTGGCCTAATGCATGATTTACAAAATAGGAGAAGGTATACGAAATGCTTAGTAAAGAGCACTACTTGAATTATAGCAAACCCTCATTATTATATATTAGAAATGATTGTTGTTGCTGACAACTATTGATCCAGGGGGAAACCACATCAATATCAAGCAAATTTGATCCAAACTAATTATTCTGACCACTATCCCACTCCTCCTAAATAGTTTTAAGACTTCCTATATCACTTTAATGTCCCAAGTTTTCTCCCTCATGGCACCCTTTTCAATGGCAATGAAATAGTTATTATCAGTGCACTGTTAAATCTGACTTTCCAGGCAATATTGTTAAACTAATGGCAATCCTTCTTGGTATCACCCCAAAAGAATTAATAGCATCAAACCACAGTGCTATATATATGTACCCATGCTTATAGCAGCAAAGATTGTTATAGTTAATCCTTGGAAACAATCAAAATGCCCATCAACTCATGGATGGATAAAAAAATCTGGGTTTTTTTATACAGCAAAATACTACTCTTGGGGTTGGGGAGATGGCTCGGTGGAATAAGCACCTCCCTGTCAAGCTCAAGGGCCTGAGTTCAGTCCCTGGTTCTGCCAAAAACAATACTACTCTACCACAAAGAAGTATAAGCTTGAAACACTTATGGCTAAATAAATGCACATTGAGGCCATATTCTTAAGTGAACTAAAGCAGACAAACACATAAATATTAGGTTGTCTCTCTAGTGTGAGAAGCTAGAATTGTAAATGTATAATGGGTATTGTAAAATAGGAAGAAACTGCTCAAAAGAAAACTGGAACTAGGGACGAAGAAGTGGGAAAAGGTGGAAGAGAAAAGAAAACATTATGATAAAATGGAAACGAAGCTTTGGAGAGAAAGAGGGGTTGAAGGGAAGCGAAGAGAATGGGGAAATCAAGCGGAATGTAAATGCATCATGTGTAGGTATAAATTCCCTATGATAAATATGACCAGTGCATATATCTAAATGGAACCAATAAACTTAATAATACATTTTTTAAAACTTATGGTGCATGTGTAGAAGTCATCTGTTATCATTGAAAGCTCTAAAAGAGCCACTATGGACTGAACAGCTCATGACATCAAAGACCAGCTCTATCTTTCTCTCATAAAGTCTTGATCACTTACACAATGCCTATTCACTTAATAAAGCACTTATAGTATAAATAAATGGGTGAATGAATGAATGAATGAGCCGATAAGTTTTTGAATATGATTACACGTGTCAGTATTCTCCCTGATGTATAAATAAGTACTGAGTAAATATTTGTGCGAATAAATTGACAAGAGGATTCATTATATTTCTAGACAAAACTGGCAACTACCTTACAAAATGTGTCCCATTATTTTAAAAATGTTATTTAGTGATAACATCAGCAGAACCAAAACCTACTCATTCAAAATCTTTTATTATCTGTTTTGTCTTTCAAATCAAAACTACAAGGCTCAAAACAGGCCGCAAAAATAGCTCTTTGAAGGGAAAATTCTAATCATGCTTTTGACATAGTCATCTTTTCCTTGACTCACCATTGCTAGGGAACAAACAAAATCATCAAGGGGAAAAATACACAATTCTTTAGAATCCTAAAATTGTTTGGCATTATTTATTTCTGTTCTTTAATTTTTATGTATATGTCATATGCCTCATTTAAAAAAAAAAGGATTTATGTATCTTCATTAAGAGACAAACAGAAATAAGATCTTTGTAATTGAGTTATAAGAGAGAATAATTATCACAAATATTTGTTTCCACTTGGTGTCTTTGGATCCTTGACACTTTTAGTCTTTATCAGTGAAAAGGGAACTAACTGCATATTTATCTTTTTTGATCATCCTGAGGACAAAAAAAAAGTATGTTTTGTCTGGGCTATCCAATAGCTGAAAACAAGATGCCGTTAATTAGCCTCTTTCACACAGCTTATCAAAGAGATTAACAGTGTCACGAGAATTTGAGAAGCAAATAAAATCATATAGTGTGAGGATGCAGCCTAAGCTAATTATGCAAATGATAACAAATTATATCCATCTTAGTGCTCTTTCTTCATTCCTTGCCTTGCCTCTTGTGCTTTGCATAATGTAAAATATTGAGTCTTTAATTAATCATATCTTTGTATTTTTCTAATTATAGTTGCATCACATACATATGTGCTTCTAAAAACATATTATGCTGTTTTCAATGTTTTTACATTTATACAGTATATTCTTGGTGTAAGTAATCTTGTGGGACCAACTCAGTGCTGGATTTTTCACTAAAAAGCATATTCCTGATTCATCCATATCATTGTATATCATTTTGGTTTATATATTTTATATTATATATTATTCCAGTTATGGGCTGGGGACATACCTCAGAGGTTTAAGCCCCTGTCGGGCAACTGCAAAGACCTGGGTTCAATGCCCAGCACCGGATGCCATGCAGGCCCCAGAACCCCAAGTGTGCTGTGCTAGCCACCAAAACCAGGTATGGTGGTACACATTGGTAACCCCAGCACTTGGGAGGCAAAGACAGGAGAAACATTATAAGTCCAAGCTGTACAGGGGCAGCCTGTACCAAATAAATAAATAAATGATTATAAAAACAAATTTTAAAAAAATACTCCAGTTATGTAAATATCCCATGCTTTACTTACTCACTCCCTTGTTAAAGAACATGGGAGCTGTTTTCAATTTTTTGCTATTATAAGCTGTGGCCCTAATGACATCCTTACCCATATCTCTTAGAGTATCTATGGGGAGTTCTTTGGGAATATACTTAAGAACAGAATTGCTACCCCTAAAGCATGTGAATATTCATCTATACAAAATAATACCAAGCTGTTTTCCTGAGTGGAATACCAATTTGTGTTCCAACAAGTAATGTATGTGAGATCTTATTGGTCCACATTGTCTCCAACATGAGACATCACCAGACTTTTTGTTTTACAATTGAAGTTAGTTATAAGTTCCTAATGATACTTTAGTTTTTGAGGTGTTATTTCATTATTCAAAAATAAACAAAATAAGATAAAATATTAAAAGAGGGTTATATACAACAATAAGTGAATGTCATAAAATGTATATTTTGATTAATCTAATTTTTCATACCTAAAACACAGACAATGGATCCTAGGAAAGTTTTACAGAAACCCTATCCCGGGTAAAAATCTGAAAGACTGTTTATAAAACATATCTTGAAAGGAACAGCAGAAGACTTGAAATAAATTATTCACTACTACACTGTGCTGTACATGATCTCCTTCATAGATTAATCTAATCCTCTCAGGGACACAGCTGATCTATCTTTCCCAAGGATGTCTTTGAGTCCTCTGAAGAAAAGATAATGCAACTTCCCCATGCCCATGTTATCTGACCTGATGACAGTATCACAGCAGTATGATTGAGTCCTCTCAGGAACCCTGTGAAAACTCACGTGAGATTTCATTTTCTCCTAGGATATGGCATTGGTCTGCCACCCAATTCTCCACTGACCTCCAATATATCTGAGTTGATCAGTCAGTACAAATCACATGGGTTTATGGATGTGCTTCACGACAAGTGGTACAAGGTGGTGCCCTGTGGCAAGAGGAGTTTCGCTGTTACTGAGGTATGGAAAGACTACTGATTATATTGATACTTTGTGTGGTGTTACCTTAATGAATGTAAGAAGATGCTTTTGCCTGTGCCTCATACTCAGTGCTCTAAGCCAGTGGTGGTGAATCTATCTGTGGCCCACATGCCACAGAGGGCTGTTGGCATCACTGAAAGCTCTGAAAGGTTCACCATCACTAACTAAGCTATTTTAGGAACTTTGGCTGTCATCATCTCTAACTTTTCTTGGTTACAACTCCTAAGGAACTAAAAATGAGATATATTTGTTTTAGATTTAAAAGTAGTGCTATTTTGATGAGTAAATGTCTCAAGTTATGCCTTTCCCCATACCCAGAGATCCATAAGGGCAGAAGAAATTTTGTTCTACATTGCAGCAACAATATGCAAGACTGACATTAACATTATTTGGCTTAATCATTACTTGTTGGTTATGATGTGGACTTCAAAGCATCCTTTAAAATCTAATCAAAGCTTTGCTAATTTCCCACAGGTGATTACATTGTGGGTTTAAAATTAGACACACCTTAGCCAATAATAAATTACAGAATCATATTTTTTAAACTGAAAAGGATAAATCTCCTTCTTATATTTGCAAAGTTAATATCCAGAGATAAGTTATTTTCCCAAGGTATATAAATAGTCTGTTGAAGTACTCTGTATTTATAGTGTAATTAAAAATAAGCTTATAAAATGAATCAGAATTGGGATGATTAAAATAGGAAACTGAAAGTTGTAAGCAGAGACATAGGCTCAAATATTAAAAAATAGAAACCAATTAAATAAATACAAAGTCATCCAGATAATAAGAAAAAAAAATCTAAAGCCAACAATAATGGCTCAAATTATTATCTATTTGCCAAGAATCTCCAAATATGCTTCTCAGAACAGGGCATTCTTCTGAATTCCAAGCTATGCATCCACTTTTCTGCTTGAAGACTCAAATTTCACTTGTTTAAACCTCATCTTTCCTACTAAATCTGCTTTTCTTCTTGTCCTTCATATCTTGATAGTGACACTTTTCTATGTCACTTAACATCCAGTTACTCATTTCACAATCTAGCAGAGATCTTTAATGTCCCAATCCAGACCTCTCTATCTGCCTCTATCAGTAAGCCTCTTTCTATAAAAAGAGATCTGAAGTATGCCCATTTATTGCCATCTTCTCTATCATAACTCTAGTCCAAGATATCAGTGCCCAACTACACCACTATAGTCGCCCCCCAACTGATTCACTCTTGTGTTCCTCCATTTCGTTTTCTGCGTGGTGGGTCACTCTTATACTAAAGGGATGCAGTAGCCTCCTGTGTTCATCCAAACCTCTGACTAGTCTCCACTGCCCAGTGAGACTGGCCTGTCTGTGTCTCAGCTCCACCTCATGCCTCCTTCTTTGGACTCCTTATAGATACATCATAATGGACATCATGGGTAAAAATATACTAGAAGCCTCTCTATCTTGGAATCCTTTGCTTGCCATTGCTTCCTCCCTTCAAATAGCCCTACCTGACTATTTGTTCAACTAATCCTATTGCATTATAAAATCCTGGCTAAAAGCTTTTTTTAGACCCTGATAAAAGCTGACTAATCTGAATCATATCTTTCTTTAAGAGCTTATATTGCTGCTTAGCATTTGCTCATGATTCACAAATTTTACTATTTTAAATATATTGAATCAGTTTATGTCTAGTCTATTTCTTCATTAGACTTTCAGAGCTCTGGCCTCCACAATGCCTCTTCTGTAACAGGCACTCAATGAATAATTGTTGAACAAATGAATCACAGAAACTGAACAACATACTGAGATGAAGTTGAGCAGCAGAAAGTATGAACATCAAGTAGGAGTGATGTTGGTGCTATACTGGATTGAATAATGTCTCCCAAAATTCATGTCCACTCAAAATTTTAAAATATGACCTTCTTTGGAAATAGAGTCCTTGAAAGTCAATAAGAGCATACTGGATTCAGGTGGGTCCTGAGCTCACTGATGGTTTCTGTGTGGAAAAACTCCTATAATGCCAGAGTGGTGGCACACACCTGTCATCCCAGCACTTGGGAGGCTGAAACAAGATGATCAGTGTGAGTTTGAGGCCAGCCTGGACCACAAAGGGAGTTCAAGGCCAGCCTGAACTGCAGAGTGAGACCCTGTCTCACAAAGATAAAAAAGAAAGCCTTACAGATGGACACACGATGAAGAAAAACAAGAGGCAATAGAGGCAGAGACTTCAATGTGCAACTTCAAGCAAAGGGATGCTAAGGGTTCCCTAGAATCACTAAGAGCTAGGAAAGAAGCCTGAAATAGATTTATCCCTCAGAGCCTCCAGAAGGAGTCAACCCTGCTGACAAGTGGACTGCAGACTTCTGACTTCTTCAACTGTGAGGGAATAAATTTCTGTTGGCTTAATCCTTCCAATTGGTGACAATTTTTACAGCATCTCTGGAAAATTAATATAAGTATATGATAGACTAGATAGATAGATAGATGCATGCATACATACATACATACACATGTACATAGATAAATGTATACATGCATATGTGCATACAGGCAATGTGCAATCCAGTCAATGTCCTTGAAATTAAGCTACTTGTGATCTTCCTAGCTGTTGTGAACAAAACGAATATAAGGTAGGTTGAAAAGTTTTTCAATCATGAAGAAGTTATTCTACATTCAACTATAAATTCTAAATCTATTCTTATTTTGAAAAATGACACTGAATAACAGCAACATTTGCAAAACAAAGAAAATATTCCTGCTCTGGATAATTTTTATATTGTTTGTCATGGTTTTTGAAGGAGCCTGTTATTTGTGAATCAATGAAAACCCTGGGGAGGCACTTCATACACAATTCATAACCTCTGCTATTTTTGCAACCTACACAACCTGCTGCAGAAAACAGGCCACTTAGAAAGATGGGTTGTGCTCATCCAATAATGTTCATTGGGTACTGACTGTGTGTCAGGCATTGTGATGGATATTTTGTATGCTTTACCAAACAAGACCTAAAGCTGCCTGTTTAGAGATGTTTTAAGTTTTATCAGAGAATAACATACATTAGACAGAATGCATAAGTAAATTAGCTGTGTTCCAGAATAGAAGTAGCTTATCCTGGTGATAACAGCAAAGAGAAAATCCTCACTAAGAAGACAAATATGAATAAAAGATTTGAAGGAACCAAGCAGGGGAATAAGTAGGGTCTTGCAAAACAAGCATGTTCTGTTTCCTGTCATGTGATAGGACCACAGTAGGGACATTAATGCATTGGTTCTCACTACAATAGTGTAAGCCAGGCACTGCTAGAGAAGTATACTTGGAGAAATGTATACTTGGCCTTTCCTAAAACAAATAAAGTTGAGTTTACACCAGTCAGTTTATTCATCCAAGAAAGAAATGAAGCAGTTGTTTAAACTATGCAAAGGATTACTCACTTGGTGTCTTTTTACCATTTGTAATGACCATAACACACTCAAGTCAAGATCTCTCACTGATTCAAAACTGCTCCCAGTCATGTCCTCAAAGCCACATGAATGAATGATTTTCACTTCCCCGGTTCACACGTCTAGGCTGTTGCCATTTCAGAGGATTATCAGATGAAGATGTCAGTGGGAGGGACTATCCCATGTCAAGGCCAAGCCTCTCAGTACACAAGGTTCTGCAGATTCAGAACCCAGCTCCATATAAACACACAGAGGGGAGCATGTGCTTGGAGAAATCTACTCTATGTTCATGCCAGTGTGAAGTCACTAACACAAGACATGATAAATTTGAGGCTGTACATTTCTTGATTTGAATCCTGGCTCTACCAATTAACAGTGAATGACTTAACTGCTCTTTAGTCTGAGTTTCTTCTCATGTAAATGAGTCTGATAAAACATGCTTTGCCATTTTGCTCCAAGATTAAGAGATCATTTATGGAAATGCCTAGAAAAAAAAGGCATTGATGCACTAAATAAACAATAGGAACACTAATTCTTCTCTTCTTCTATTCAGAATTCATAGATATCATGAGGTATCTTCCTGTGTTTCTAAGTAGGAAAATATTCCCAGAGGACTTACATCACATTTCTTCATATTTTACTGCCCAAGATTGTCTTAATCTACCTATTCCTAAACCAGTCACTGTGAAGAAATGGGATCATCATGATGGATTATACCAGTCAAGATTTGCCCTCTAGAACCAGTGATGGAACAGCCTCCCGTGAAACACAGGTTTCTTAACAAGGCAATCTGCCTGGCAAGCAGGAGCCAGGTTCAATCCTAAGCACCACATAATGTGCTGACCCCAGAACCCCAGGCATGTTGTGCTGGCCCTGAGACCGGGCATGGTGGTATACACCAGTGATCCCAGTGCTGGGGAGGACGAGACAGGAGGATCATCACTACCAAGTTGGAGCTGCCTAGTGAGATCCTCTACCGAATAAATATTTTTTTAAAAAAAGACTTTTGGGAAATAGGCCATTGGGAACTACTTGATGTAGTCATTTGGAAGTTCTGGCTTAGAGACTATTGTCAGATAAAGTTGGAATTATTAAGGCAATCCTGGACCCCCTCCAAGATCAGCAGAATTTGGAAGGGAGAAAGTAGAAATGAGAAGGAGTAAAGATGTGTCCTTACCAATATGCAATGTATTAATTATTATAACTGTACTACTAACCTGTTTTGAAAATATCTCATTGCTACTTCTTTCTCAATAAAATTATTTTTAAAAAAGATATGCCCTAAGATAGATCTTCAGAGGCAGAAGTAAAAGAGTGCTCAGGTCTCACCATGTGTCTATAAATGGTAAGGGAACCCTGTACACCAAGTTTCACAAAACGTTATTAACACACATGAATCAGCTGTTTCCTAAGGATGGTATTCTGCACTTTGTCATATCCTAGTCTATGCAATAAGAAAGTGCTTGATGACGTTTACCTGTGTGCATTTACCTGTATGCCCTCCTATACTGACTGAAATATCTGTCTTGAACAACATAAGACATAATTTCAGAACATAAAAATATAATTCATTTATGATGAATATAATAAATGAATATAATTCATTTATGATGATATAATTCATTATATCACTGGATATAATTCATTAAAACCAGTCTCTTGGCTGAGCTGGGTCTCCTCTGAAGGCCCTCCCTTTGCTCAACACACACAATTTTTTTTCCTTCTCTCTAGAAAGGTCAATAGAATACAACATGCCTATGGACACTTCATTTGCCTTCTCCTTGCTTCAAATGTCAGGCACTCCTAGGCTGTGTCTGTACAGAGAACAAGGCTGGTTCTAAATGAGACAAGCCATGTTCAAATCTTACCCCTTCCATCAACTAAGACACATTGCTACATCCAGCTTAGGCTCAGCTGTTTTATTTTTTTGTTTGTTTGTTTGATTGTTTGTTTGTTTTGGTGGAGCCAGGGATTGAACTCAAGTCCTTATTCTTGCCAGGCAAGTGCTTATTCTACTGAGCCATCTCCCCAGCCCCTCAGGCTCAGCTTCTAGCCAATGCTCATGGCCCTTCCCTCCCCACACCCCACGTGGGAGGGTGGAAGACACAGAGCAGCAGAAGGAGGTGTGCTCTGGACAGTCCCCCTCCCAACAGATTCTCTTCGACCCTTGAGGAAGATATTCTTCAGTTCATTTCTGACTTTATATCCATTTTGCCAGGTATAATTCTAGTCTGTCTGTTGCCGCAGAGCAGTTAATCTCCCTCTTTCAATCTGAAAGATATCCTACTTTGGATAATAAATTATATGGTCACCTAACTCTAAAGTGAAAGATACTTTTTCCTCCATTCTTGTTGGCTGTACATGAATACTTGGCCTCATGTGAGAACCTTGATCTTTTCACCTTCCTTCTCTTTATAGTCCCAAAGCTGTCTAGCTGAAATTTCTCTGAGGATTAACTCATCTTAGAAAAGAATTCCAGGACTTTATGTGCTCTCCGGAGTCACCCAGGAAATTAGAGGTCCAGACTCAGGCAATCTCCGATAGGAATTTTAAATTGGCCTCAGATGTTTCCCCAGAACAACTGGGCCTTTGCCAGAGGACTCATTGTCAATCAACTCCATGGGGAAAACATGTGGCAGAGCGTAAATTCCCTTCATCTTCTTTTGACTCAGGAAAAAAAAAAAAAAGCCTAATTTTTTCAAGTCCCCAAGAGAATTTAAGAGCTCTAAGTCAACAGTTTTATGAAATCTGTTATTTGCAAGCCAAGAAAGGAAGAGAATAGATCATAGTTTAGTAAGCTCCCAAATTCCTGCAAGGAATTATACTAAGACATATGATACAATGCCTTTTTTGCACATTTCCTTAAGATAATGGCTAAATAATTTCACTTTCTTTCTTTTTCTTTTTCTTTCTTTTATTTTTTTGTGGAACTGGGGATTGAACTCAGACCCTTGTGCTTGCCAGGGAAGCGTTTATTCCACTGAGCCATCTCCCTGGCCCAATTCTAATAATTGCACTTTCAAATGAGGCAGGTCAAGAAAAAAGAGGAAGCAGTGGTCTTGAGAGGGAACAGAGAGCATGCTCAGAAAAACAGGAGAGTTTTGGGAAAACCATGTGTAAACCTATGGTTTAAAGAAACCAGCACAGATGGGGCTGTGGTAGCCCTGATGGGTAAAGTGAGGAAGCCATCACCACATCCAGCCTAGAGGAAAAGGAGGGGAAATAACCATTCCTAGAGCCAGAGGTAGCTTTCTAAGGGCTGTGGCACAGTCATCCACGGTGACCTGGATGGAAGAGAGGTGGAAAATAAATACCCTATCTTAGTCCCCCTGCCACCTCCACATCTTCTACCACTGCCTTAGGTGAAGGGAGCTCATCTGTGAGGTCCATAGAGACCTCTTCTCGGGGTACAACAAAGAAAGATACAAGACGGAGAATGGATCTGGAAGGAAAAAAACAAAAAACATCTACCTCACAACCCCTTAGGAAAGATGAAAGGAAAATGCAGAGAGCTTCAGGAAAGGACTCATACACTGAGCTTGAGCCACTCCTGAAACTCTGGGCATGAATCCAACCAGGTGAGACAGAGGACCTGCTTTGTTCTGGTCAGGAAAGAAAGAGAAGTGCAACCAAGTTCACCGGAATGAGCCTGGTCTTAGCATTCAGACCACCCTGATTCTACCCTTCCTGTGAGGAGAGAGCCATAAATGTTTGGGAAAGGGCCGGCGGTATAGCTCAGCGGACTAAGCACTTGCTTAGGTAAGCGTAGGAACCAGTGTTCGATCCTTGGTTCCCCTAGCCGCGCCGGCCCCGCCTTCGGGTGCGCTGAGCCGGCGATGCAATCCGGGCGCGGTGGCGCGCGCCTGTAATCCCAGCCCATGGGAGGCAAAAAGCAGGAAGATCACTATGAATGTGGGTTGCATGCATAGTGAGACCCTGCACCAAAAAAAAACAAAACAAAAAAAAAAAATGTTTGGGAAAATTACTTAACCATTTTGAGTCTCAAGCTAATGTAAATCTTGCTGCACTGTTACAAGGGATTCCTGGGTTGGATGACATGAGGAAAGAAGTTTGGGAAACAGTAGAAAAGTAACATTTCAACCCCTCAGTGTTTCTACTTTCAAAAAATTGCATGAGAGAACACTGTAAGAGCAGCTGAGCCATGGCTGAACTGAGGTCAGCAAACTCCTGGAGAGAAGGGCAAGACTGGCAGGTGTCTGGCCTTCATGTTCTTCCCTGCTAACTACACCACAGACAGCTCTGAGAATGTTTCGTTTTAAGTGTTCTCAGAAAAACATTAAGACCTTGCACTTTCATTGTGTGCTCCCTCTTTTTTATGTGTATAAATAAAGACAGACCATGCTATGTTGACCTGCTTTCCATCAGAGAGGTCAGGTCCCACCTGGCCCCAGCTTTCCTTTCAGTCTGTATGTAGTTTTTTTTTTTCATCTCCCATTTCCCCTCAGGACCCGACTGGTTGTGTGAGTCACAGAAGACACTTTGCTCTTTGCTGAATATACTCCATTCCTCAACTGCCTCCACTCCTGCCCACCAGCCCATGATAGGCTTTCATTTCTTCTTGCCCCTTCCTACCTTTGGCCTCCCTGAGCCTTAAACTTCGCTTCCAAGAGATGGAATTACAGGACAGGGATGGAGTGACAATGTCTAGTAAGCTGATGATGAAATAATTTTTAAAATTTAAGTGGCAGGTATAAAAATAAAAATAACTATGGCATCAAAATGGTGCACCAGGATGTCATGAACCCAAATCACTTAAAATCACTCAGTTTCCCCTTTGCAAAATTTAGATGATAGTCTATGGTTCTGGTTTGAAACAAGGGACAGAGAAAATATACATAAAAGAACCTCACACATAGTAGGCACTGAATGTATGATAGCTATATTTTCCCAGTTTTTGGTGTGAACTCGTAGTGTGACCTTAATCAAAATACAAGTTTCCTAAATGTGTTTCCTTGCCTTAAATAAAAGGGCCATATAGCATGTCCAGCAAAGTAATACAGTGATTCTCAAGTAGGTTTGCTGAGGCAGGCCTGGCCTACACAGGTAAAGACATGGGTCTCATAATACAAAGGACAGTGGGCTATCTGGCCTCGAGTTTGGCTGCTTCATTCCTAAGCATTAATTGAGTCTGACTCCCTAACATGCCCAGAATATGTATCTAATATATTAGTACTTGTTCACCTACTAACATTTGTTCACTGAACAAAAGTTTTTTCATTGCAGGTTTGTTTCCTATTAATTTTAGAGGATGAAAGAGAAGATTTAGTCAACCATACATTAAACACTAAAGCAGAGCACACAAATTGTATCACAAATCTTCAAAGCCAATTTTCTATCCAGTTTACCTTTGATTTATATTCAAACCCCAAAGGCAATGAATAGTGAGGGCCCTGGAAGAGGGGTGAGATTCAAGGCAGTCTTTTCTGTTCTTGACAACTAGGTCACATCGCAACACCTTCCTACCCTTCTCATTTCAACCCCTTCCCTTTGCAATTTAAAATGTCACTGTCTGCTTTTCAACCGGATGAAAGTTATGGTGAGGCAAGGAGAGTTAATGACTGTAGATTGCTTTCAATTGAAAACCTGTGTATGTCGGGAGCCATTTTGACAGCTGAGTGCTTCCTTTGGAAAAGCCTAAGTAATTAACTTTAATATTTAAGCCAAGCATAAGGTCACATGGAACCTATCCAGGTAGTGTTTTCTGGAAGCTGTCCTTTTGTAATCTAAAGTAGAACTTGGCATAATAAAATGGAAGCTAATCTAGAAAGGCTTTTTCTTCTTCTACCACCAGAACAAGTTTATGCATTTATTTATTCACTCATTTATTCTTCTATACATCCACCCACAAGCAAAAATGTACTACTTGGTTTCTATGTGTCAAGGCCCGTATCAGGTGTATCCCATACAGAAATGAATAGCAAGCTCTTAGGCAAGGCCAAACAGACTTGTGAACAAATCTTCTATTCTGCACCCTCACTGGGGCAGCAATAGAGGTAGATGTATGGAAGAGAAATGACACAAACAAGACCACATGGAAGGACCCTCCAGGAAAAAATTGAGAAAAAAATAATGAAATTAATTCCTCTCCTCCAAAGATAATACACCCAGTCATGATGCCCCAGGAATTCTGAAATCATAGGCAACCATTCCCCTTGGCCCACTTATTATGCAACCACACTTAGGCCCTTACATAACTCATGCATCACCATGTAGCCTTCCTGTTACATTTTAAAAGGTAGGTACATCTTTGCTAAATAAATTTCACAAGAAATTTCACCTCACAAGAAATTTCATAGTCAGTGACCAATAACAACACACAAGAAATTGCAACTGTCACATCCTTATAGATCCATCTTCAAAAAACCAAAAGCATCTTGTAATTCCAATTTTACTTGTTTACATATGTACAGGACTGAAGACTTTTTGATAAAAGAGCTTGAGAAATGCACAATGCTAGAGTTTCCTAGTTTGCAAAGTGCTATGTTACCCAGTTTTCATTGTATTCTTTCCTTTATTCTGGCTCACCATCTAGGTTTGAGGGGGAAAAGGTAAACAGGTTTATACAAACCATTAGGCAGCACTTACCACAGACCTTTACAGAAATACCATTGGCCACATTTATAGGAATATTATATAAATGCAGCCAATGGTATTTCTAAGTCACACTGCTCTGAGTCGGCCAGGAAGCTAGCGTTTCTTGGTTTGCATCCTTTCATCCATGTTATAACAAAGTTAGGGCTTTTGCTTTCTTCTTGTTCTCTGGTTACTACAAATGATGGAAGTTTGAATTCTGATACAAAGGAAGATATTCTAAGTGTCCCCATCACCTTTGCTAATGAAAAGCAAATAGAGCTCATAGAATAAGGGCAATTCTGTTTTACATGCTAGAGATACTTGAGCTTAAATTACATCCAAGACCACCTACTGTTAATAGCTGTTGCTTTTCTCTTAGTTAAATTCAGTGAATTCATGAATATTTACAAACTGCTATTTACAATGCAAGTGAAAGGTAGAACAGCGCTCAAACTGATTACTGTGAAAGTGTATTTTCCTCCCATTATTGCAGAATCCCATGCACAGAGGTCTGTGGAGCCTCTCACAAAGTGGGATTCCTCCCAGGTCCTGGTTC
The DNA here is from genome assembly GCA_004027165.1 of Ctenomys sociabilis. Taxonomy (NCBI): domain Eukaryota; kingdom Metazoa; phylum Chordata; class Mammalia; order Rodentia; family Ctenomyidae; genus Ctenomys; species Ctenomys sociabilis. The sequence goes on from PVKA01023871.1 coordinate 34,531, forward strand.
CCTAAGCAGTCCATTGCCTTTGGGCTCTGAAGATTGCAGCTTGAAGAGCGCAGAGAAAGCATGGAAATGGGTAAAGTTTGCCATCTTGTGGCTCTGAAGTGAGGAGCCACAAAATATCAGAAAGGATATCTTTTTTGTTAGTGCTCACAGCCAGCATTAACCAAATCCCAGGATGTGAGAAATTATTTCTGAGGGCCAGATGTGGTGGCACACAGCTATTATCCCAGCCTCAGGAGGCTGAGGGAGGAGAATTGTCAAGAGTTTGAGGCCAGCCTAGGCTACATAGTGAGCTTAAGACCAGCTTGACCAGCTTGAATGACTTAAGTAGACCCTACAAAGAAAAGAAAAGGAGAAGGAGGAAGAGAAAAAGGAAGAAAAGGAGGGAGGGAGGGAGGGAAGGAGGGAGGGAGGGAGGAAAGAAGGAAGGAAGGAAGGAAGGAAGGAAGGAAGGAAGGAAGGAAGGAAGGAAGGAAGGAAGGAAGGAAAGCTTCTGAGAACACCCTCTCCCCATCTGATGGCCATGAGAGGTGGTAGAATTTCAGAATTGGTTGCGTTAGATAGAGGCATCCTAGGATAGCCCTGCAGC